>JAECUM010093619.1:0-98879 GCA_016617855.1 Megalonaias nervosa | reverse complement strand
TGGTCAATTAAAGAAGTTTTCATTATTAAGGCAAAAACTTCTTTTTTCAGCCTTCGTAGGAACCCTTAATTTTCAAAAATAAGGTCTCTACAAAAGTTGTAGGGTTCACCCTCTCTGCTGCTTCATCTAACATACTATAAATTAAGGCTGAATTATAATAGTTCTTTTTGTTACTGATAGGTGTTATTTGAAATTTGTACAGGAGATTCCAGTCTGCATTAAAATATGGCTGATACTAAAAATATACAAACTTTTAAAGTCTTCTCAAATACTTCAGAATAGAGTTGACCAAATTTGACAGAAAATCTTACAGAATGAAAGCCATTCATATACATACAAATGATATCATTGCACCTTCAATATGACCACAGTTACTGAAAACAGAAAAACATTTAATGGGATCTTCACATGAACTGCTTGGCAGAGTATGACCAAATTTGATAATGCATTATTTCCTTAAGGACTTTGAATGCTGATCTGGCTGTCACATAAAAACTTTTCAATAACTTAGCAAAAACTGCTCAGCAGACATTAATCAAATTTAACAGAAGGAATCATGGTGTTGTGGGTTTCATAAAGTGTAAAAATTATGCTATGGTATCTCGGTAGTGTTGGATGTCTATTCTAGGGGTCATGGGCCTGATACCAGCACAGTATATGTACCACATACATGAAAAATAACATTAAAGCAATTTGATACACCAATAATGTTTGTATGTCAAATTGTGATCCTCCTATGGCACATTCAAATGCATATACAAACATTATTTCAGTAGTAGGCTGTCAGTTTTCAGCAGCAGTGAATTTCCACTCATGAATCATTACTGACATAAGAAAATAATGAAAAAAATATATATATTAATAATCCTCATTTTCTAAATTAATTAAACATGGTACTCAATTTCATTAAAATCCTTTGTGCTCTCCCTTTGTTTCCTCTCTTGCCATCTGTCATTTATAATTGACAAAATACATGGAAATCCATGGAGAGAGAGAGTGAAAAAGAATTTGGGCTTAATGGAACCTTTGAAACTGAACTTACAACAAGTAACCTATAAAAACATGGGACATCGTAACAGTATGTGTACACTTTCCAGGGGATTTGTCTACATTGTTCACAAAACCAATGATACAAAGTTGCAATAGACCGTCAAGACTATACAGTAAATTTTTTGGTTAGGAGGCCCACACATACTGTCATCTATTTAATGCTTGTTTTATTAAAAAAAAAATTCTTAAACCTATTATAAGGTTTTAAAAATTAAAATGTCAGAATGCTGCTGCTCCCCCCCCCCTTTTTCTCTCACTGTGTTGGTTGGTCTGACATAATTAACCACCAGAGAAACATATGGACTGACAATAACAAAAATGCCCTTATGGTAATTCTTCCAAATCCTCAAACCACACACACACACTCTCTCTCTCTCTCTCTCTCTCTCTCTCTCTCTCATAAACAAGGAAATCAGATTTTTGCCTGTGTCATGTGATGATTTCTCAGGACCTATGAATAATGGTAAAACTTAGTCAAACAGAATAATGGAAAGGGAAAGAGAGATGTAGGATAAAAACAATTTTGTGGTTAGTAGCAGTATTTATTAAAGCATAATAATGAATTAGATCAAATGTAAGTACATCAAATGTTTGAATTACCTCTTGTTGGTTTTTCATTTTGCTTAGTTTATATTCCCCTCTCATTTCAATACACTCGCTGGCATTTGAATGGATGTGTGTACACTGCAACCATATTGTGTTTGTAGTTCTCTACTTTCTTCATTCAAACTGCCTTTCATGTTTAAATCACCGATGTGTTTTGTATTCATTTAATCAACATGAATGAGAATAGAAGTTCAACAAAAGAAAAAAAGCAATTTGCAAAAGAGACTGTGAATAGCCTCAAAAATCATGGAAATACACTTTGTAGCAGACACTGGGCAGGGATATGAAGAGTTCATTCACTCTGTCAGTACACAAATGTCTGTAGTAAATCTTAACACTGTTCAAAAGGCAAATATGTGTATTTGTATGTGATATAAATTAAATATATATATATATATATATAATGTATGCAGTATCTTTGGTATGCCACTTGTAAAAAAATGTTCATTAAAAGGCAACTTGGTATGCTTCGTTTCCTTTTAATGAAAAATGTATACATTGTATGTCAATGGTGCAGTGTACCACACACTTATCAGGTGTGAAAATACAAATTAAGATTTTCAGATCTCATTGGACTCCAGGAATTTTCATACACTTTTCTTTCTGGGTCATAACTTCAAGGCTATCAATCAAGATCCCCACTTTATAACCATATATAAAGACAAATTCACACATGCAACTAACACTGACTACAGAATCCATCTTCTCCTGATCCCCTAGAAGGACATAGCCCATTGGTAATATAATGAGATTGCCATGCCATATGTACAGTTGTCATGAAAGGATGATTCTCATGTGCAGCTAAAATTAACTTCTGGATGTATTCTTACCTCACTGGAGTTTGACCCTTGGGATGCAGAATTTTTAGTGATGTAACAAAGTGGGTGAGCACAGGGATCTGTGTTACAAACATTAGATTTACTTGCATTAAAAATATTACCATAAATGCACCAGTGGAGTGCATAAAAATACCTGTTTTCATAAAGATGGTGCTCTTAGAAGAGATCTTTCGGTGTTTAAAATGCCTTGTCAGGCATCCTGCTCCTTACTCTAATTAGTGCCTTATGATAACTACCCATGATAGCAATTGATGATACTACATTATTAAATCAAATCCCACCAAAAAATCATCCTGGGTCACAATGTTTATCCCCACTCTAGAACTACACATGCTCTTATTGGGTGTGAAAAGATAAAAACAGATATGCAACTTACTTTTCCCACTGGATTTGTTAATACTATGTCATAATATGGACACTAATACGATCCGCACCCTACAACTATACACACTTAATGGACATAAAAGGACAGACAAGATATCCCCTACAACTATATACACTTACTAGGCATAAAAAGGACAAATAAGGTCCCCACCATACAACTGTATACACTTACTGGGCATAAAAGGACAAATAAAATCCCCACCCTTCAACTGTATACGCTTACTGGGCATAAAGGGGGAAATAATATCCCCACCCTACAACTGTATACACTTAATGGGCATAAAAGGACAAATATGGTCCCCACCCTACAAATATATACACTTAATGGGCATAAAAGGACAAATAAGGTCCCCACCCTTCAACTATATACACTTAATGGGCATGAAAGGACAAATAAGATCCCCCCTACAACTATATACACTTGCTGTGCATAACAGGACAAACAAGTTTCCCTCCCCCAACTATATACTTTTACTGGGCATAAAAGAACAAATAAGGCCCTCCCCCCCAATTATATACAAAAAAGGACAAATTTAAACATGAAACTGACAATGGACATGGAGTCCATCTTTTTCTCCATAGGACTTAAGCTTTGGTTCATAACTTGAAATCTGTCATGGTCCCTATCCTTTAACCATATATGCTTTCTATATTACCAAAAACCAATCAATTTATCCATGCAACTGATCCATCCGCACACCCAGGGACTTAGCTCTGTGGTCATAACTTGGAAACTTAGCTCAGTGGTCATAACTTGGAAACTATTGAGATTGCCACCATTTTCTCCCTCTCCCTCCCTCCCTCTCTCTCTCTCTCTCTCTCTCTCTCTCACACACACACACACACTTTATTTGTAACTTATTTATGATGTGTATTTTCTGGGAGAAGTCTCTGTAACTTATTTATGATGTGTATTTTCAGGGAGAAGTCACTAAGCTGGAAGAATTAGTTAAAGAAGTGGAAGGACAGAAGTATTCATGCCATGCCTCTAGCATATTGGACACAGAGAATCTGACAGATCAACTAGGACGTCTTGTTGTTAGTGAGAAGAAGGTAGGTCTTTTATGGATATGAAGTGCTTGTTCACTTAGTTTTATTTTGCGTTGGTGTGTATATGTTCTGCAGGAGAATTTTTTTTTTTCTTACCCTTATGGTTAGACAGAAGTTTTACTTTTCAGCTGTTGTCCATACTTCCAAAGTAAGGTGGTAACATTTTGCTTGTAAGATATTGGGGTCTACATCAATAGAAAGTGTACTGGAATAGAGGGTGTAGATATGGGGGTCTACATCAATAGAAAGTATACTGGCATAGAGGGTGTAGATATGGTGGTCTACATCAATAGAAAGTGTACTGGCATAGAGGGTGTAGATATGGTGGTCTACATCACCAGGAAGTGTACTGGCATAGAGGGTGTAGATATGGTGGTCTACATCACCAGGAAGTGTACTGGCATAGAGGGTGTAGATATGGGGGTCTACATCACCAGGAAGTGTACTGGAATAGAGGGTGTAGATATGGGGGTCTACATCAATAGAAAGTGTACTGGCATAGAGGGTGTAGATATGGGGGTCTACATCAATAGAAAGTGTACTGGCATAGAGGGTGTAGATATGGGGGTCTACATCAATAGAAAGTGTACTGGCATAGAGGGTGTGGATATGGTGGTCTACATCACCAGGAAGTGTACTGGAATAGAGGGTGTAGATATGGGGGTCTGACATCAACAGAAAGTGTAATGGCATAGAGGATACAGATGTTGGGTTCCCTGGAACACTTGTAAAAGCATGGCTACTATGATCAATAATTACTGTTGTACCTTGTCAGGACTCAAAAATTCCACTCATATTTACACATGGGGAAGATGGTCAATTTTTCATGATGCTAATTGGAAAAATGGTATTTTAAGTAGAACAAGATTTATGTAGGATGAGACCTTGTCATGCATGCTGTATTTTTTAATTAAAAACTTGGTTGAATTTATTATTTTGTGATATTATACTGGTGGTGGTGTCGAATTTTCTTATTTCATGTGTCATTTAGTTGACTTGCTGCCCAAAGGAAATCAACTAATACAAACCAAATGACCACTTCATCCTTTGGTTTTCAGTCTTCTTTGTACCCACTTGGAGTGAGCAGTGTTATATCTATTTGTGACAAGGTGGAATAAAGAATTCCCAGCCTTTGTCTCTGCAGTCCCAGATCCCAAGGCAGTTGATGCTCTTTCATTAGATTGGAATGGTATGGATGCCTGTACTTAACCTCCAGTGCATCTGATTCCAAAGATTCTGCCAAAGGCTAGAGAATCAGAGTGCCATCTCACCTCAAGTAGGAAAAATCATGGATAACTTGCTAAATCTGGCAGTGGAAATTCCAAGGAAGATAGGAACATAAATTACTCGTCTGCTCAAACAACTTCAGTGTTAGGAGTTTCATCCGAATCCAGATCTGTTGTAGCTGCTTCTCTTGATATTAAACAAGCCGACAGGAACAAACCATTCTAACACCATATGGTGGAGAGAATTGCTCAGGCTAGAATGCCTGCTACTTTGAAAGTGTTTGAGAGGATTTGGAGAATTTTTTCATAGTGGTGCAAGCTTAAGGCATTCATACCCCAGATAACTAGCTTTCTATGATGACTCTTTGAAATGATAATGTTAGATCCCATTACGATAAAAGGTTACCATTCCACCATCCGGGAAATGCTGCATCATCAGGGAAGAGAGGATATAGGACAAAAGAAAGACATCTTTGATCTTCTGGTGAACATTGATTTGTCACAACTGCAGGCATTGGCTCTCTGCCCAAAGTAAAATAGTCATGGGTTCTTACATCGTTGAATAAGACACGATTTGAACTGCTTTCAAAAATATAATTGGTTCACCTTGTGTATAAGACCTGCTTCCTAGTTACAGGCATCCACTCATCAGCAATCAGTCTTTTGAGGTGTAATATCGTTCAAACTTTGACACTTTAATCCATGGTTGTCTACAGGACCCAGTGAGGACTTTTGAAGACATACCTAAGGAGAACCAAGCTGGTACGAAGAGGAAGATCTTGTCAATTTTTACCTTAGAAAGAAGGAAAAGTCAGTATTTTGGCTCAGGTTCTATCTGCCTGGATAAGATGGGTTATTCATTCTGCATACAGAAAATTAACCCAAGAACTTTGAAGTTGGTGTGCATTTTGGCTCATGAAGTTAAAGTGATCATGACAAGCATTGCATTCAAGCACAACTCTTCCCTAGATGATATTATACAAGCCGTGGGATGGTGGTCAGAGTTGACTTTTTTCAGGGATCGATAGCAGCAGCACAGGCCCCTTTCCCAGGTTGTACAGCAGTTCACACTGAAGTGACATTATGACTTCTGCTGGATTAGCAGAGAATTGTTTTCTTCCTTTCTTACTTAAGTCATACCTTGTCATTTGGAGTTAATACTCCAGCTGATCATATCATAGATTTAGAGGCTGCCTTGCAGACTCTAATGGGATGAAGCTTGGTTGGATTTTATCTTCCATAAACTCTTAACACAATTATGTCAATGAAATGCTTATTTATAATGCAAACACATGATGAATGAACCTTACACTCTACTTGTATGCACAAAGTTCAACAATGGATATAACAAAATGATAGAATTCCTAAATGGAGACAATTGAGTATGGATTTCTACAAATAGTTACAAATGATTTTGTAGGTCAAAGGATATGTTCATTGTAAAGAACTAGTCAACAAATATAGCGGATACATGAATCTATCAAAAGATGATCAGTGTATGAAATTTATCAACAAATTTGATTGATGCATGGAATTATGAACAAGTATGATCAATATATGATTCATCAACTTGTATGATGCTCTATTTGATTGATTATCATACATATAGTGGCATTTTTTTTTTTTTATAGGTTCAAAACCTAATGTATATATACATTATATCACATGTAATGATTTTTATCTTGTGGCATGGTGCTTTGCATGAGATTCCAATTCCAAAGTTTTGAAAAACGTTGAAGGAATACCCTCACTTGGTCTGCTCCTCCCATCCTGACAAAGTACCCTTCAAGAACGTCCCTATTCTGCAGACCCATTGGTCCAGAACCAGTGACTTGTCACAACACATTAACCAGTATCATCCTGCGAACTAATGTCACCACTGACTGCAGTATGCAGGTTACACAAAACACCCAGAGTTCAACAACTCCCCATAACAGCTAAAAATACAAAAACTGAACTATGTAATATGTGAGACATTTAAAAAAGTGCAAATACAGTGATACACATTATTGATGCATGCACATGACTGACTCCATTTCACATTAAATTCTTTCATAAGAACAACTGTAGAATAGTCACAGTAACCATGTTCATGCAAGAATTGCGCTGGGTTACAAGAACCCAAAAATTTCTAATCATTTGATGCATACAGCATATTATAAAAACCCACACAATGAAAATAGAGGCCACATTAACAATTTCCATTGAGATTAATGATAAATATCAATAACAAAAGATACCTGTTTGTCAGCCCTGCCTATTATTTAGCAAGTACTTAAAAACTTGAACTTTCAGCATAATCTAGGGTGTGGACAATATTACCGTTACTGCTCAAATACCAATCATGTAGTTTGCATTTTGGTGTAAATTTGGTGTTTTCTGTTGTTGTTTTTTTTAATATCATGAGTTGTCACTTGGAATAAAATAGTGGGTATCTCATTGAATTACTTGTTTCGTTTGTAACAGTGAAGTACATTTTTGCTGCTTTATAACAGTGGAATACATTTATGCTGCTGATGGAGAAGCTGAAAGCTATGTCTTTCTTCAAGTCAGTCTAATAGTTTGCTTCAGATTTCTTTCAAATAAAGTAGAAATGTAAAATTTCTAGATGTATACTTTCAAATAAAGTAGAAGTGTAACATTTCTAGATGTATACTTTCAGATAAAGTAGAAATGTAAAATTTCTGGATGTATACTTTCCTCTGATCATGACTTGAATTTGGCAGGCAATATTTAATTGAATTATGGATGTAAGAAGGTTTTTGACATCAGCAGTAAAGGCAAATATAAATTGTGCATCGAAGATGACAAGCCGTTTATAAGTATATGTATTGAATGCACAAGATTCTTTTGAATTGGTTCTTATTGCACAAGCATATAATCACCAGAATAATTCTACATTTGGAATCTGATTTTGACATTTAAGTCTTTCCATGGGTCATATTTCATGCGTTGGCTATTCATTGTCAGTCACTGATGTCTCCCAACCCCTCTGTGATGGAGGCGGGCAGAATTGTGTTGGCGACTTTCCACATACTAAACCCTTCACAACAATTTCAGTGTAGAGTAATCATGGAGAGGATTAACTGCCTCTCTTTGATGGGTGAAGATAAAAAAATCACATGAGCTGTACTTAGTCCATACTGTGTGCAGTTGGGTGCTCAACTCAGTGAAACACATTATTATAGTGAGGAACAACAGCATTAACATTACAGCACCACAGAGTGGCTTGCATGATTCAACTTATTGTAGTGAGGGACTTAAGCATCACCATTACAGCACCACAGAGTGACTGTGAATGATTCATTATAGTGAGGGACTTAAGCATCACCATTACAGCACCAGAGTGACTTGCATGATTCAACTTTATTATAGTGAGGGACTTAAGTATCAACATTGCATCTCCACAGGGTGACTCTCCATGATTTAATTTATTATAGTGAAGGACTTAAGCATCACCAGTACAACATGTGAGGGACACTCAATGATTCAATTTATTATAGTGAGGGACTTGAGCATCGCCATTACAGCACCACAGGGTGACTCAAAATTTTTTTTATTATAGTGAGGGACTTAAGTATCAACATTACAGCACCACAGAGTGACTCACAGTGATTCAGTTTATTATAGTGAGGGACATAAGCATCACCATTACAGCACCACAGAGTGATTCTCAATGATTTATTATAGTGAGGGACTTAAGCATCACCATTACAGCACCAAGGAGTGATTCTCAGTGATTTATTATGGTGAAGGACTTAAGCATCAGCATTATAGCACTACAGAGTGACTTGCAATGATTCATCTGTTGCATGCTGTACAGTAGGTTTACACAAGAAATTTGCTGCTAATTGCCAAATTTTGCTTAGATAGATACTGATACGTTCAGTCATCTTGGACCGCTCTAGTGGCCTAAGTGGTTAGAGCATCCACCTCGGATGCAGGAGGTGGCTGGTTCAAACCTCGGCCAAGTCATACCAAAGACTTTTAAAAATGGTACTAACAGCAGCCTCACTTGGTGCTCAGCATTAAGAGTTAGTGTTAGTACTGGTCATCCTAGTGACAGGATAATGAGACTGGGTGGGACATGATGCTACATGTCTGAGGCATGATGCCCAGTGCTAGACATCACTATAAACTGCCACACTGCAGACATCATAGCAATATGACTGAAAAATTATTAAAGCTACGTTAAAAATCCAAATCACACACACACAAAGTCATCTAATGTATCAGAAGAGATGGATACATCAAGGAATTTTATTTTCTGGACCTAGTTCCAATACAACTTTGCTCATTTTGTATTAGTAACTGATATTTTCTGTAATAATTTTCCCTCTTTTCCCAATTTTTTTTTTCTTTTTCTTTTCAAACTAATAAAGGGTTGATTTATTGCCAAGTTAATAATTTCTGTTTGTGTTCATTTGTTCAGAAAGTTACTCTTACACCATTTTAGTCAACCTCAGAAATGTTATATTGGCAGATATCAGCATCTTCAAGGCACAGTTGGCAAAAGCTCCAAAATTTTCAATCACCAAATCTGCTGGTTTAATTAAAGTTAATCACTTACGAAGATTTTGACTGGAATTGGCACTTTAGGTGATCTCTAATGTTAACTTTTCCTGCATACCATTATATCACACTTACTGTGTCTTGTCTTTTGCAGCCTGCTGTTAGGTATATCTATATTTTGTGTAACTCCTGTACATGATTTGCGAGATGTCATGTGAATATTCTTAAGTGATGCAAAATCAGTAGCATATGATGTCACAATGGGGCTATTGTGAACTGCAGTCACAATATATGGTGAATATAAGGAGAAAGTTATGCAATCAGATTAATTCCAAGTTTTGGAGTTATTCTCACTTTGTTCCTGTTGTATGTCTGCAGACATATTTTATGTTTTACTTGGGTATTTTTTGAGAGGAAAAACATTTGTTTGTACTGTTCAGTAGAAATAGAAAGTGTTCATTATTTGGATTGTAATACTATTCTGGAACTGTTGTAAATTATTTGAAAGAATTCTGGACAATTCCATCTTGACAATGTCATGGTTCTTGGAGGACCAGTACATTTCGAGTATTGAAATTTATAAGGAGCTTTTCTTTCGTTTAGGACTTTCATAGACCTTTATAGGGACTAGTTTGAATTTACTTCATAATACTGTAAGTTCCTCTCACATTTTTCATTTATTACTTTGATATTTAAATTGTTTGTTAGGTTTTATAAAACTTGTTGGTTTTGCTCCTTTTTTGTTAAGTTTGTGACCATAGTCGTAGCTCTGCATTGACCCAACAATAGTAATGGCTTTAGAAATCATTATGCTTGCATGTTGATTCAGATATTCATCTTTTTTTTCAGCCCTTAATTGAAAGGTTAGATCAGTATGTTGAGGATGCCTCTCTTATCAGCAAGAAACCCAACCTTGTGCACTTCCCTCCAGACTTTGAGCCTATCCCATGTAGGCCATTATTCTTTGATCTAGCCCTAAACAATGTTGATTTCCCATCACTGGAAGACAAGATGGAATCCAAGAAGACAGGTGGTCTGACAGGCCTTGTAAAAGGATGGTTATGGGGTGGAAAAAAGTAGCTTTTTCTCTCATAATACATTTACTAGAATGGCATAAGAAATCAAAGTATGAATGCATGGATATTCTTCAGCATTGTCAAATACAATAGGAGATTAAAATGCAAATATAAGTGATTCACAGAGAGATTTGTGTTCGATAGTGATTGTATTTTCCTGCTTAAATATGCAAGATGTGTTACAAGTATCGGCTGGAATAGTGTTGTACAATGGTTGAGTTGTCTGTGCTACATTTTCTTTACTTTTGTCTCCATGTTATGATTAAGATGTGGGTATTTTTATCCAGAGTTGTGTGGGACATGACAGTTTTAAATTGGTCGATATATCAAGGACATGCCTATTGGTGCATCACTGCGTGTGTTAAACATCTTCTGAAGGATAGCAATTCAAAGACTAATAATAATTAGTACAAATGTGTGAGAATGGTGCTCAGAGAATTCAGATTGTTTAAATTTATTTTATCCTTTAAATTTCATGATGCCATTTCATTTTATGAAATCTACAAAAAACGTTTACTCATATTTTGGCTGTAACTTTTTTATTGGCAGTTTGATAAAAAAATTGTCTGTAGCAAAATTTTATCATGATAACTACCATCAACTTGTCAAAAAGATATTATACTTAAAAAATGTAAACTAAAGTCGATAATCATGTATAAAGTTTCCACAGTTTTGGAGATAAACTGAGTCTGTCTAAGATGTTTAAGGTAGTAATAAAGAACACAAAAGTTGTTTTCAGTTTTTCAAGAGAATAACACTAGATTCATTTGAGTTCTTTTGTAGTAAGATGGTGTAAGCCTTATGATCTAATCAGTATATTCAGTAGCAGTGTGCATTGCTGCAAGTTTACTGGTTTACTATAGTATTTCATTTCCACGGTACTTTTCTATCATATTGATACTTCTGCGATTTCTGTCAGTAAGGAATGTATCAAAATTCCCAAGTAATTTCATTATGCATTTTGTTATGTTAAAAGCATGTTTTCATTTTTCATGACAAAATACTTCCTAAAATTATGATATGATTACAAAATAGTTCCATTTGTTACAATTTGTTTAACTATAATATGATTGCAACATACCCTGGTACATATCACGTACATAGAGAAATATTGCAGTACAAAACTTTTATGGTACCCAACTGTAATATTATGTAAATGTCAAGTACAGTGTGACCCCGCTATAACACAGTGGTTGGGGTCCATAGACCCCAACTGTATTATAGACCAAGTAATGTTAGAACCAACCAATGCATTTACCTTAAATATAGTAGGGTGGGGTGGGGTATAAAAGCTGGTGGAGAAGTATGTGCTTTTGAGTAAATGAAGATAAACTAGACTGAAAAACACTTGTATATTGACAACTTAGATTTGTGTAGTACAAAATCCATAATCTGTTAAGTACTGTACATGTATATAAGAAATCCATGAATTCGAGTATCAATCAGATGTTATAAAATTCATGTATGACTCGCATCCCGTTAGAAAACACAAATAACACACATCTAAAAAATTGGTAGTCCTTGTTTTGATCTCTATCCAGTTGTCACTTAAACAATTCATTACATCTGTCACAAATAGCACATGGCTATAGTTGTTTACATGCCAGATGTACATGTACTTAAATTGGCCTGGCATCTTGCCGAGGCTACCCAGGGGATGAGGCCTTTGATGGGGAAATGAAAATGTGAATAAATCAAAAAGTTTAACAAACATAGTTTTAAGATACCCCATCTTCATTTTCTTGACAGCCAGACATCTAGTTTCAAAAGACTGAAAATTTAATATGCTGCCATTGGTAGCGACCTAGAAAACAAATGTTTTTTTCCTGCAAAAATGATACTTTCGTGGCACAATAAACGTGTTCCAGTCACTTTGGAAAATGCAACAGTCCATAAGATTCCATTGCTTTTTAAATTTGGTGCTGACGTCCGCTGATGAAAGAGTTTTTGTTTGTTATTGAAGATTGTAGTCTGATTTTTTTATGAAGGACACATGTGTCATTGAAGTTGCCACTAAGGACAGCTTTGGAGGACCAAACAGATGCCTGTTTCTTATTGTGGCGGCAACATCAAATAACTGTAGGACAGGGATTGAGACTGGAGTGTTTTTCATTTGCTTAGTATTTATACAAAACGATCAGTGCTTCAGAGGTAATCAGTTTTCTTTTAAGTTTCAGCAAAACTTTTCTTCGGTGTATATTTTAAAACAAAAGGAATTAGCTGTAGGTTATCAATTGTAGCAGTTGCTGTTCCTACCTTAAAAACTTCAAAAGCTGGTCGATTGTAGCTAGTCCCAGTAGCATGATAAACCAACAGGTGGGTGTCCATTTTTTTTTTTTTTTTTTTTTTTTTTTTTTCATTTGTTTTTTTGTGTGACAATTCTGGTAGCAGAGTTATGCTGCCTTCCACACATGCGTCAGAAATTTTAAAAAAAGGCCAACAGGTGTTCTGTTCTGATAGGGGTTACTACGGAAAACGTGAGTGTTCTGAAGGATTTAATTCTATGAGTGAAAATAAGAGGAACTTTACTTACCATCCACATACAAAGGTGGTTGATAGTCCGACACTATTTTGATCGAAAGATCCATTATAAGATAGCAGAGATCAACCAGACAAGGCAATAACAGAAATGTAAAAAAAAAATTTAAAGATAAAAAAAAATGTGGAGAACTTGTAGCATACAGTACTTGGGCCAGTTTTCAGGATAAGTAGATTATGACATAACAATGCACTGTTAAGATGGTTTGTCAGTATGAACATAGATTTTATTTATTTAACAATAAATAAATTCCAGTTTTTTTTTTGTATCACTTTGTAGCTTCCTGTCATGATGTCTCTGAATTTCATTACTCCAAATCTAAGGTTGTGTATGAAAGTTTAAATGGCCAATAATGTTGACCAAAAAAACCCACCTCGCCAGATGGTATATTTTGTCACCAGTAAGGAATAAATAGCAATTTGCGATATTGGCAAAGCCAGCATGATCACTGAATAAACTTTTTACACGTTATTTTTTGGGGGTAATGTTAAGAAGAAAAATTATTCAATGTACAGGAAAAATACATGTATATGAACCATGCCAATCTTTTCGTTGTCGTTGTTGTAGGGTTTAACGCCATTTTTCAGCATGCGATAGGCTATACATGGCGGCCAGTATTAATGGTGGAGGAAGAACCTGGGAAAACCCCGGGAAAGAACCACCAACCCACGAGAAGCTACTGGCAAGCTTTCTCACATAACCACATGAGCTGAATCCGAGACTTGAATCAACGCAGACAGAGGTGAGATGGCAGTGATCCGAAATGGTGAGCGCTTTAGACCATTCAGTCACTCGGGCCTCTCCAATCTTTTTGTATTAGAATTCATACACAATATCTTCCCCAAAATGATAATAAACTTTTTACCTGTTACTTTTGTACTTTTAAGAGAGAAAACTAAACTTTTCATGTATGAGAAAAATACAGGTACATGAAATGTCGGGAGCCACACCAAAATTGTGATTTTCCGAATTTGTGTTATATCAGAGTATGCTATAGCGGGGTCACACTGTACCATGAAAGTTTTTACACAGGCAGTAGTTGGTTTGATCAATGGAACAAGCACTTCTTGTAGGTAGTTGCATTCCATCCATGGTCACTGGTTGATTCCGTTGCATTTGGCTTCCATGCCTTCAGGGTAAACTGTGGCATCGGCCATTTGGAATATAGCTTTCCAGCAATCTGTGGACAGTCCTATAGGAATGCTCCACTAGTGCGAGGTTTAACACGTAACCTAAAATGCAAGTGCAGAAATCTTCTGCATCAAATGCCAGTGTCTAATAAATTTCATGTTGTGGACAAGTTTTTGATTGTGGTGGAGGGACATTAAGAAAAGTTACAAAAACATAAGCCAAGTTATGTGTTTGATTTAAACAATATACCTGCCATCCCTTTAATATGTTGGTCCTAAAATGTAAACATGTTTATAAAAACGAATCCAATGATCATTACAGAGCTGTACTAGGTATACTGTGAATTTGCTATTATTGTGTTTTATCATTTTTGAAGATTCTTTGATGCTACAAGCCACAGGTTTAATACCCAGTGTAAATATGTCATCTTGCAAAGAAAAGACGACATTTCTCCCAACAGATACACCTCCACAGATATAAGCACTGAGAATTAAACCACATACAGGCATGACAATAAATGAACATAGTGAGTTGCAGGAGTCTGTACAGTCTGTATTATACGGTGAGTTGCTAGAACCTGTACAGTGTGCATTATGCAGTGAGTTGGCAGGGCCTGTACAGTCTGCCATTTTACAGCAAGTTGCCAGAACCTGTACAGTCTGTATTATACAGCAAGTCACCAGAGCCTGTACAACCTGTATTATACAAGAAGTTGTCTGAACCTGTACAATATATATTATAAAGAAATTTAGTAACTGTACAATCTGTATTATCAAGACATTTAGAACCTGTACAATCTGTATTGTACAGCAAGTTTACAGAATCTGTACAGTCTGTATTATACAGGGAGTTGCCAGAACCTGTACAGTCTGTATTATTCAGGGAGTTGCCCAAGTCTGTACAGTCTGTATTATGCAGGGAGTTGCCAGAACCTGTACAGTCTGTATTATGCAGGGAGTTGCCTGAGTCTGTACAGTCTGTATTATTCAGGGAGTTGCCCGAGTCTGTACAGTCTGTATTATTCAGGGAGTTGCCTGAGTCTGTACAGTCTGTAATATTCAGGGAGTTGCCAGAGTCTGTACAGTCTGTATTATGCAGGGAGTTGCCAGAACCTGTACAGTCTGTATTATGCAGGGAGTTGCCTGAGTCTGTACAGTCTGTATTATTCAGGGAGTTGCCTGAGTCTGTATTATGCAGGGAGTTGTAAGAGCCTAGATTACTACTAATAAACTGCATAGAACTAGATCTGCAGGCACATTATGACAGTATTCTTAAAATCTGATGTAACCCTTTTTGTTATATTTTCTCATGATGTGGTCTTCATATTACTCAGATGAAGATGGAGCTAAGGTAGGATTCATATAGTACAGCTGACTAAGGTAGGATTCATATAGTACAGCTGACTAAGGTAGGATTCATATAGTACAGCTGACTAAGGTAGGATTCATATAGTACAGCTGACTAAGGTAGGATTCATATAGTACAGCTGACTAAGGTAGGATTCATATAGTACAGCTGACTAAGGTAGGATTCATATAGTACAGCTGACTAAGGTAGGATTCATATAGTACAGCTGACTAAGGTAGGATTCATATAGTACAGCTGACTAAGGTAGGATTCATATAGTACTTTGAAACAAAATCATTGTTGTTGTAGTGGTTGGGATGTTTGCAATTACAATCAGACTTACAAAATCCCAATTTTTTTACTGTCCTTTAGTCAAGAACCATACTTATTGGCATACACTGTAATGAGGATTTATTCACTTTTCTTTCCTTTGTCGTTTTGAAAATGTCTAAACTGTTTCCTCGGATCACTCTTCATCCATAAAAATTAGAGGGTCAGCTCCCAGACTTGGTTGAGGCAGAGATAACATTGTATCATTTACAGAATCCCTTAGGCACTTTCACCCCTTTTTCAGTGTACATCATAAATATAAGGCAAGGTTAGTATGTATTTGTGAGTTTCAGTTAAAATGAATATTCATCACTTCTGAATATGAGCTTCTTAGCAAAAACTTCCAGTGTCCAATTTTGGCATTTTATAATCAGTCACAAAAATCATACATTTCTGCCTAATATGACCATTTTCAGAAGCCTGAAAATGATGTTTTCTATTTCAAAGTGTGAGCAGTTGTTATATTGCAAATCATATTGTTGTATTGTTCTCTCAGCAGCAGAGATAATTCTAGTAATGTGAAGGATTAGCATAATTGGTTATTTAGTCAATTGATTGTGTAATCTTGAAGAATGTTAGACAGTTTAAGAAATGATAATGATTAAAATCATAAGATAATGTGTGTATGACAGCAGGTTCTTGCATAGGAGTATTGTTGTACAATTTTTAAATGAGTAAAAATGGTTGTATAATTTTTGTTTTATTTTCTTTTATTTAAACGAACATGTTCATTTTCTTATTTAAGGAAGTGGTTTCTTCCAAATGCTAAGAAAAACGATTTTTAAGCTGAAATTAATTGATCTTCCTAGGAAGAGTCAAATGTAATTTTATTCTGTGATTTTGAAACTTTTCAAGCATGAAATTTAAACTGAAGTTGAAGTCCTGAAATTTCAGCTCTCTTATGTTTAATTGAAGAATCAACTTAGATACATATAACATTAAAATATGCGCAGTTGTGTTTTATGGCACCTCAGCACATAGTAGCCATGTAGTACCTTCAAAAGGTTAAGTTAAAAATGTAAAATTGCATTGCACACAAATTTAAGAAAATAAAGCCTTCCAAATAAATGTACAGGTAAGTACAAGATGATAAAATGTAAAATGCAAAGATGTTAAAATGCTGCAATATGTATATAAAATAACAGATAAAGGTAGCACATAAAACATCAAAGTAACTTCTGTTCCACTTCTTGCTTGCCTGATTTCAATGAAATTTAACTCCAGGCATCTTATTAAACATGTTTTATTTTCAACAGTAGATGAGCAGTGTACTCGAAAAGTATTGAGAACATGGCACTTTGATGTTTTTTCCAGTAGGAGATTTCTACAGCTTTTTCTACAGGCAGAGAGGATTTTTTCCTTCATCCTGTTTAAAGACATTTATTTTTGCTTTAATGTTTTTAGGATTTACTTCTTATTAAGCATAGTTTTCTAATAGTTGAACATGCTTGTTTTACACATTTTGTATGAATTCCATACAAAAATGAAAATAATGTTAAGATTTCTGATGGCAGATAACGAGAGCATTGTACTATTTTTAGTTAACCAGGCTGTAAATGTGCTTATGATATGGTCCTTTCTACAAATGCTGTTTTCAGCTTCTCAAAAACCATGGACAAGTTTCAACCAAATTTAGCACTTACGAAACTTGGCATCAAGACCTTTCACGTTTATACAAATTATGCTAATCAGTGTAAAATGTGGTCACAGTTACTAAATTTATAACAGATTTGAAATGACCATCAAAACAACCACTGAACAGAATTTGACTAGATGTTACAAATCATTCTGGCTTGAAGACATTTCAAGTTTATATAAAAATTTTGCCAATTTGTTATTAAATACAGTTGCTGTTGCTAAAAATAGAAAAAACTTTGAATGACTTCATCTACACTGCTAAGCAGAATTTGGCATATTTGACAGAAACCATCCAGATATGTAGAACTTAAAAGTTGGTACCAGTAATGCCAAATTGCCATCATATATGGCAACAAATACCAAAATGGAAAAACATTTTATTAAGTTTGTTTTCATTAAAACTGCTTGATAGACTTTGAACAGATTAGACAGCATTGTGTCATGAAGATCTAGATGTACAAATGATGTTGATCTGCCACTTGTTATTGAAAATTTAAAAAAAACAACTTTTAAAGACGTCTCCAAAACTGCTATGCAGAATAAATTTGACAAAAGGCATCCTGGCATAAAAATCATTCAAAATAATGAACCTTATCTACCATTATGACTACCGTTTAAATTTAAAAGATTTAAAACGCACTGAAAAGGACTTGACCAAATTTGACATTGCTTTAATGGTGCTGAGACATTGTTATAAAGGTCTTTCAAAGTTGTACAATGATGCAGATCCATTATAAAATATGGCTGCCATTACTAAAATTAGACAATCATTGAATGACTTTCTCAAGAACAGCCAAACAGAAGTGATAAAACCTAATGGAAAGTATCCACAAGTCCATGCAATTTTTATGATGCCAGTCTTGTGCCATTAATCAGAATCAGAAAAGAGACTTAAATGGCAAAGTACTCGGGCCAAAAAAGGCTTTTCAGTTTTTACAAATAATGCCAATCTGTCATCCAATATGGTCACTATTACTGTACCAGTTTTTCTCCAGAATTGCTGAACAGAATTTGAGGAAAATCTGACAGAAAGCATGAAGACTTTCAGCTTGTATGGATAATGCTGGTCCACCATCAGATATGGTCACCATTACTAAACTTAAAAAAAACCATTTAATTGCTTTTTCTCGATAACCACTTGATACTGTTAGGTCAGATTTAACAAAATATTCAGGCATGGTAGCCTTTAAATTTATAAAATGATGTTTGGTTGCTTTCAAATATAGCTGGCATTGCACAAAGTAGAAAACTTTCTGACAACTTCTTTTCACAAACTGACGAACAAAAAATTCTACCAAATCTGACAAAGGATTCCTGGCAAGAAGGCTTTTCAGTTTTTCACAAATGATGCTGATCCACTCATTGACATGTCCATTGCTATTGAAAACAGAAACACTGTGAAATGTCTTCTCAGTCAACAGGTGTGCCTAAATAATGCTAATCAGTTTGTCAATAAGGCTGCCATTACTATAAAAATACAAAAACCTCGGAAAGCATCTTCCTAACCCAGATTGCTTGACCCAAACTGATCATGAATTTAGCTTTTGGAGAGATGTCAAACAGGTCAGCAATTTCAGGTTTCGGGCCTCATTATATATTACTGGAAAATTAAATTTTCTATGTATATTTGTTTTATAAATATGCAACTCCTATAGCTAAAATTTACATTCTGAAGTCTTTATTGACTTTGTACATCATCCATGGTTACTTTGTGTAAATGGTGCAGGTGAGTACATGTCTCCCTTTCAGAAAAAGGCAACTCTTCTGTACATATGTTGTTAATAATAATCTCATTTCATGAGATCATCAATGTTTATATGCCATATATGTATAGTAATAAAATTATACATAGAAAGGAGATTTTGTTTTAGTTTATCTTTATTTGAACAAAAAGCAGTTGACTTGAACTAGGCTTAATGTTTGTGTCCAGTCATTTTCAATTTGTACAATTCACTTTATACCAAGAGAGCCTAAGGCCAGTCTTCCAAATGGGACAGACATTTAGTAGCTATTTTCTCCCTTTTGACCAGCCCATGTTCATGGAAAGCAAAATATAGCAGTGATTGTTTTAACTAGCATTGTTGCATCAACAGCTTGGTTGGGTTTTGGTTCTCATCTGCATACATTTAATAAACCCTTTCATAGGTAATATTCTTATAATGAAACTAAGATGATTCATTCTATAATACGGAGACCGCTCTGGTGGCCTAGTGGTAGAGTGTCCGCCTTGGATGCGGGAGGTCGTGGGTTCGATCCCCAGCCGAGTCATACCAAAAACATACAAAAATGCTACTAACAGCAGCTTCACTTGGCGCTCGGCATTAAGAGGTTAGTGTTAGGGCTGGTCGGCCTGGTGTCAGGATAATGTGACTGGGTGGGACATCATGCTACATGTCTGCGGCATGATGCCCCAGTGCTAAACATCACTATAAACCGTCACACTGCAGACATTGTAGCGATATGACTGAAAAATTGTTATACATTAAAAATCTAAATCACACATACACACACTCTATAATACGCTTGCAACTTTTACCTTGGGGGTTATGGTCATAAAAAAAATTTGAATTGGGGGTTTGTTTAAAGCTAATTAATTTATGTCCATTTCCTTAACTCACTGACCGATTGTCATCCTACTTTTGCGTGGATCTTACGATGGCAAGACAGTTCATTTTACATGCGTGTCCCATGACCTAGAAGTCAAGGTCAGCCATAGAAGATTTGCATTAAAGTTCTGGTTTAAACTGTTTCAGATGCTTAAATTTCCTAAACCCTTGATTTTTCTAAATACTTGGGATGAATCAATATGAAGCCAACACCATTCAATGATGTGCATGCATGGCGTCAAACTCATGATCATAGAATATTTGCATTAAGGTTTTAATTTTTTATCGTTGGCTTAGATTTCCTTATCCTCTTCATGGATATCTTTATACATAGGATGAAGCATTATGAAACTAAGGAAATTCATTCTGCACCAGGCTCACACTACCATTTGACCTTTGGATGAAGGTTAAATGTTTAACAGCAATGCTTGGCTCAACATTGCAGGCCCTGACCTTTTTTGTTATCTAACTTGTGATGACTTTCATAAAGGTTATTACAAATGTCACATTGTTTTTCTCCATATTTCTTCATAATTGTTCAAATATTTGGTAGTATTGTATTTATCTGAATGTAAAGAGAGTGTACAAAGCTGCAAACAACGCAAGTTCTGATGATATGTGCCAGCAGATCTAGGTCTATTTTGTTGGTGTAAATGAAATAGGCAAAGCCTAAGAGGAGTTCAGCTGACTTGGCAAAGGAAACTAATTCACTGAATGGTGTGTGTATATATATATATATATATATATATATATATATATATATATATATATATATATATATATGGATTATTTTTGCAATTATTGTCTCATTATTTTCATACGGACAAATAATTTAGGATTATTACAAACTACATGTCTATGACTGGGTCATTTGTTGCTTGGTTTTTAATAGCACTTTTAACTTGCCATTAACAATATCATGCAAGGAAATGGGAGCTAAATGCCTTTCACGAAGGACACACTGATTTAGCCAAATCTGGCTGGCCTGAGTGGGTATTAGACCTCTGACCCTTGGATTACAAGCTGATGCTCTTCATGAGTGGATATTGGACCTATGACCCTTGGATTAAAAACTTGATGCTCTTCAAGAGTGGGTATTGGACCTATGACCCTTGGATTACAAGTTGATGCTCTTCATGAGTGGGTATTGGACCTCTGACCCTTGGATTACAAGTTGATGCTCATCATGAGTGGGTATTTGACCTATGGCCCTTGGATTACAAATCTGAAGCTCTTCATGAGTGGGTATTTGACCTGTGACCCTTGGATTACAAGTTTGAAGCTCTTCATGAGTGGGTATTTGATGTATGACCCTTGGATTACAAGCTGATGCTCTTCACGAGTGGGTATTTGACCTATGACCCTTGGATTACAAGTTTAAAGCTCTTCCAACTGAACTAATGTCTCCAGGAGAAAGGAATATTCCTAGAAGTTGATGACCAGGGAGGTTGAAGTTCAGAATCACTCAGAACCATTACCGGTATTTAAATTTTAGGTGGGTGGTCAATGGGTAAAGTTGTTGGATCTGGCAGTACTATATTGCCACCATTGAATAGACATCTCGTAAGTAAAGATGTTTCCCCAAGGGCACAATGACACAGCTAACTTAATGATTACTGACTAGGAATGTTTTGCATATTTTCAGTCTTGATGAGCAAGTATCAACCCAGTGCTCAACTCTGCTCCAATTTTATGATGCACTTCCACTTGATGAATTTATTTCAAAGTCTGCTCAATGGAAAATTCCTATCAATATATGCAACATCATATGAGTTCCCTTTCACACTGTACTCACTATAGCAAACTGTGCAGATTCTGATCTGCCTGCATATTATGCTCCAGCAGATACAGGTCTATTCTGTTGGCAAATGGGCACATTTTAAACATGAAGAAAGAAAGTATATAAAATATACATACATACAAATAGTATTTAAAACTTCACATGCTCTTCTCTCCTTGCCTGGTCTGGAAGGAAAACCACACACGATAAAGCATTTGAATTCTTTATTTTTCACACTGATTATTTGTGCAAACACTGCATTTACAGCTAATAATAGTTGTCAGTTAAGAGACCAAACTGGTCTCTTTCATTTACTGCAGGGGTTATTATCTATGCATCCATGTTGCTGGGGGGCAGGTAGGGCCAAAACCACATGTACAAGAGGTTCAAGTCACTCTGTTCTTTTGAAACTTTCATTCACATGAGTATGAATTAATTTAATTGATTTTACATGTGCACATCTATTACATTCCAACCATACTTCAGCTACTGTAACTCTGATGTATCATTTACTCATCATCTTTGCTCAGTCTCAGATCCTGTCTTTTGAACTACAGCCACTGGGTTTATGACTTATTTTTCACACATGCTTTACTTTATATTGTTCACCTCTCTCTCTCTCTCTCTCTCTCTCATCTTTAATGGTTTGATTCTATATCAACAACAAACCTACTTTGTTATATTTGTCTTTCTTGATATTTATGGCTTATAGCAATTTTACGCTTATGGCACAATATCATCTATTACTAATACAGTAACAGAAACAAACTTTTTGATTTTACTAAAACTAGTAACAGTTAAAAACCAATTGCCTTTCATAATTCCCTTGGATATTGTAAACTGATTTTTAAAAAAAAGAAAGGAAATTCCTCAAATAATGTTTCAAATATTATCATAATTTCTCTTGTAATGTACAAATAATAGAAATTTGAGAAACTACATAGCTTTAGCCCAGTATTTTTATACTAGTAAAAAAATACCAGGTATAGCAATATATCTGGAGCTGTGTTCATCCATCTGATTTTATGAAAATCAGCATCTTTTCAACCCATCAAGCCATCAGTATTCTCAATACTTTGATTAATATCCTGGTGGATCACTACAGAAAATAACAAATATAGCACTACTATTATTTTGTACAACAGCTCAAGAAAGTACACTAAATGTCTAAATTATCACAGCTATCTCACCTATGATTGACTTCAAGGCTATTTTTACAAATACATGTACCAATTACGTGAATCCTAAGTAACAACAAATCTATATTAGGTTATAAATGCCAATAAAAATCAACTAATACACCAAACATAATGAAAATCAACTAAGACACCAAACATAATGAAGTAAAAAATGTCAAGAATTTCATTAAAATGGCATTTTAAAACAATTACACATCAATTCCATATGATTATGGGGAGAAACCAACTTGCAAAACAACATTATTTCAAATATGAAAATTTGAAAGCAAAAAAATCTTAATGAAAAACTTTTGCTTTGAGACGAGTTAAAGCCCCCCAAAAAATTAAAGCACAAGTTCTGAAACTGACTGGTACGAAAATGCAAAATATAGATATTAAGTTTCAAGGGAAATATAACTGGTTGAGCTAGTGGAACTTTGATAAAATCTGTCAAACAGGGTTTGAAAAAGTCTACTCCCCCCCACTCCCCAAGCTAATAAGACAATAAATTATGATCAATAATCAATCTGGTGTCAAGAGGCACTTATGGATAACTGCAAGATTAGAGCCAATCATATCCGAGTAAGGACCAATTTTACTTTACCAAATGAAGTTCTGACTGACCGTTATTGAAATTAGCCCCTTTTATTGGGAGATCTTGGCATATAAAAATCAAAGATTAACTTGTTAAATGCATTTTTTTATCTATGACCTGCAAAGAACTGTTCTTGCTGACAAGAAATGGAGGATGGGTTAACAAACTATATTCCAGTTGTCATTGTAATATGGTATAGTCTTGTGTAAGATACAACTGCATCACATCCTACTCAAGTGAAATTCATAAGTGCAATTACAACATAGTTTGACATTTGAAGTGTTACTACCATATCTATCTGATAATAATCCCATGCCTAATTATAAGCCCACCACCATTCCACCCCACAATGCACTTATCCCCATGTTTTCATAGGAAAAATACGGTATGCAAAATATTAAAGTTAAAACCTGTTTCAAAGCTTGACATGTATTTTGTATTAGTTCTGTACAGTTTAATGTAATTGCATGTATAACTGTTATACAATAATGAGATCAATATTATAAAGATGCAGTACAAAAAATACCAATGGGCAATGTCTATCACAAAGTGGGGGAATGATACTGACTTGCTATTAGCTTTCAATCACAGATAAATTCTAACTTGTACTACATGCTACCATTATATCATTGTGATACGCAAGTAATGGACACAACTTTGTTTAACCTGTGTTAAAGAAATAACTTGCAGAAATTTTGCTACAATTTATCACATTTAAAATGTGAAATATGAGCATAATGAAATATTCACAATTATTTGTCCCTAGTGTTCGATACTGATACTCAAGTACTGGGAACAAATTTGTTCAACTTGTGTTACAGAAAAAAACTGGCAGAAATTTGACTGTACCCTTCATCACATAAAAAAAAAATTATATGAGCATAATGAAATCATAACAATTATTTCTCTCTACTGTATGATATTGTTTTCAATATAGACACAGATTTCTAATTGATAGGTTAATCAATTTCAAATATGAAAAATAATACCTAATTTAAAAGTATTAAACATATTACAGCTACTTGTAAAAACAATTATATATTTGAAAACTGTGAGGATACATTGATATATAAATACTACATACAAATTAAAACAAGCTATAATTAAATTTCATACCAAATATTATTTACTTGTTAACCTCCTTCCAATTCTATAGCTACCTCAGCAAAATGGCCATTACATTTGACTTTTTGTATGACATCTATGGATATTTTATTTAGATTTCCTTCTTGCAATCAAATTTGTGTACCAAACAACAAGCCTTTAAAACTTTTAAGAACCTGAGCACAGTCTCATTTCATGAATCAGACTGACATTTCCATTAATCTGTAATCTGACCAGTGAATTAATGATCTGGTTTGGAAATTATAAAACTGTTGCATTGAGCTGAAGATTTTGTCTCACCAATCACAAATGACGTCATTTTTGAAAGGGCATTTCTGACTGGCTGATAAAGGAAACTCGAGCTCAAACTCATGATCTCCAGACGAAGCTCTCTGCTGATATTCACTACTATCATTCTCATGTTTTATTCAATAGTTGGATATACATAATCAGATTAGTGAGATTAGACTATATAATTATATCATGTGTGAGATCAGACTATACAATTATATCATGTATTAGACTATATAATTTTATCATGTGAGATCTGACTATATAATCATATCATGTGTGTTAGTGTTTTGAATTTTACATTTAATGCTGCATTACACACACAAAATGCAAACACGGCAGTCCTGATCCATCATGTCAGACAAGGGTCTACAGTTTTAATTAACATTTTGAGCAAGCAGATCAATGAGTTAACCAAAAGTGCTGAATGGTCAGTATCCTGTATGTTGCTAAACAGTCCTGTTCAACATCTTTACTGAAAGACCAGATATACATGTATTTAATTTGGAAGGAAACTGTTTATGCATAAAATTCAAAAGAGCACAGTGAATGCATAATTTTGAATTATAGTCATGACCAGTTGTTAAGTATCATTATACATATGAATAAAATGGTCTTTGTTCACAGTGATACATATAAAAGCTCTGAAAACTAAGTATTTGTCCTGGAACATGCCATTTCAAGAACTAAAGAATGCCATATCAACTAAGATAGTTCTGGAATAGGCTGAATTGAATGATGACTCATCTTATAAATACTGAATAATAAATCTCTTTGGTCTTTTATTATTTTTCCAGATATTCAGTCAAATGCCAAATAATTAAATGGGGAATGATAACAGATTTAAAGAACCACAGTTGAAAATTTAATCTCAAATCTATACTTGACACTTTCGAATGAAACAATTCTTTGGAACTAGAAGTTATAAATATCTGAAAGTGGTTGCAAGACTTTTAACAGTTTTATGTTGCTAAAATATTTGCTTGACTGACCTTAGCTGAGCAGGCAGTAATTTTGCATACTGAAAAAGAGTATTTCCTGATCTGCTGTAGAATATGCCATGACAGATCAGGGTCGATAGGTTCGTTGTTGTTTGCCATGACAGATCAGGGTCTATAGGTTTGTTGCTGTTTGCCATGACAGATCAGGGTCTATAGGTTCATTGTTGTTGTTGTTGTACGGTTTAACGCCATTTTTCAGCACAAGAGGCTATACATGGCAGCCAATATCAGTGGTGGAGGAAGAACACAGGAAAACCCCGGAAAGAACCATTGACCCATGAGGAGCTACTGGCAAGCTTTCTCACATACCCACATTGGCCAAGCCTGATACTCGAACCCACGCAGACAGATGAGATGGCAATGATCCATAACGGTGCTTTAGACCACTTGGCCACTCAGGGCCCCCTATAGTTTGTAGCTGAGTGTGTGATAGACACAGATAAATACACAACAACTTAAAGTGCAGTGCAGGTTTTGTAAAAACATATGCTATAAACAGAAATAAACCCCACCAAATTATGCAAGGAGTTATGGAAGAGAACGAGTTTGATGTAACCCATGAGAACATCTATCACATTCTAAAGTCATATCACAGATGTCCTTTCTGCAGACTCTGGAATTAGTTTTGTCAGGGATGTAAAACATTTTTGTTTATACGAAACAACTACAAAAAAGCCAGAGTGACCTTTGAAAATTGACTAAGACAGTCATCCTAAAAACATTTATGATTTGCATCACCCTCCCCCAAGAATTAGATATATACCAGTCAAACAAATTTCAAGGCCACAGTCTTTTGCTGTAACATATGTGCATCTATAATCATACATTAATGAGTGGCTAACATCCTGACCTATATATCAAGTTTAATGTCTATTTATTTCAGTCAACATAATTTTAACTTCAAATAAATTTAAACTTGGAGTTCAATTTATTCTACATCTTTCCTTCTGCTTATCATTCTGTGCTCAGTAAAATCAGTGTAGACTTAATCAATCAAAATGCTTTACCTATATGGCACTGAACATTATTGAACAAATCCTACACACATATATTACTTAATGATGCTCATGCTTATCTTTTGTTAAAAGAAAATTATGATTCACTACACCACACAAGTTATCTAAATTTTCTTTATTTCATCAATTTCTTTAAACTACAGACATGATTTCACACAGCACACTATGCAAATTCTTACAATGGATTAGTTAACAGAAGATACACACTGAGCAAACATGCACAGATATATCACAGATATCTTTACACATTACGTATCAAGGTTGCCAAACTCACTGCATCTCTGATTCTCTAAGCAAATGTCCACAATATGCAATACCTGAAGTACAAGATTTAGGACTACAACTCTAATTACTTGGATACTAACTGTCACATTACACAAGAAAAATAAACTCTGAGATAATAATACTCACAGGAATCCTACAATCATTATATGCAAATATCACTATATCATAGTATATATGAGACTAGATGGGGTTGTGTCATTCCATCAGTAATATACTTCATGTGGTGTAAATGCTGCTGACTACTAATTATATTTTCAATCATTCTAACTGACACTATGTCCCCATTACATAAAATTTTCTCTTCATGTCATTAATAATGTTATGGGTTTAATCTACTGCCACCAACACTTTCACTAGATGTACAAAGTATGGATCTTGCATCAAATTGGCAGGCATTAAAATATACAAATACTAAAGGGTCTGAATCTTTCTTGTACTCTGGATAAGTGCTCTTTTTCATCTCTTCAATATTTTCATTTATGAATCTTGTACAACTCCTTACACTAAGAATTTATGTCAGAGACACTAATTAGAGTTAATATAAACAAGGCACAGTCATACCATACTCCATTATCTCAATAAAAAAAAATTGGCAAAGCTCTTCTTTATGACTACTGAATTTCACAAGATTTACCTTTTTCAAAAATAGAAATGTGTACTCAACAACAACAAAAAGTAACACAGTTACATGTCCTGAAGGTTTGGTATTTAGAACTGGCTCAATGGACACTACTTAGGTCATCAGAAACTAATGGAAGCTAGAGCTGTGGTGGTTTAGCAGCAATTCTTCCTAAAACAACCAAAAGAATACAGGTTTGAAACCTAACATCGAATCAGCCCGGGTTGGTTACAATTACGTGTCCCTGGACAAGGCATTTTATTCCAACTGCCACAACACTAAATAACCATCTTGTTTTGCTGTGCTGTAAGACGCCAAACCTGATCCTGAAACCTCCATTAGTTCAGATGTATGTTTTGCATGCATAAAAGAACACCAAACTACCCATAAAATATTTTCAACAGAAGCATGGACATTTCAAATTCTTCAGTGTTTCCTTTGGACTTGGTAATGATCATCTAACAAATACAATACACAATATGAAGTAATGCTTTTCTCATTATTTCTTTTAAACACCCTATCAATTTATGTTTAGTCAGAATTTTTTTTTCAATACTAGCTCAATTCAATAGTAGATGATGTTTATTATGTTTACAAACATTAACATATTACCAAATAAACATTTTCATTATCAACTTGGACTATTTTTGTTTCTCCTGGAAAACAAAATGTAGCCATCTGTTATCTAGACCAGCAACTTACTACATGAACTACTTACTCAGATATGAATTCTGACTTGACCATACTTCACCCTGTACATCTATTAACAAAAGCAGTTGTTTCACTGTCAATTATCTAGACCAAAAATTCCATAAAAACTTCAAACCATTCCACAAGTTTCTTTAAAGCCGGATGACTCTATGAGGTAGTACTTTGTCTATTAAGGTAATTTTTAGGAAGACAGAATTTCAAAGATTTGTTGACATTCCTTGTCTTTTTTATCACAGTATGGTCAAAGCCTGTTGATGCTAAAGCTGAGAATTATTTTCAATTCATCATTTAAGGAAATTTTATACCAATGATAAATATTTCAATGGAATCCAATTTCCTTTCAACAACACTATAAATGGGTGCTTCATCAATTTCTATAGTATAATCTCAGTGCCTAGATTAGGTACTTCAACTGGCTTAGAAAAAAAAATTCTTTAACAAGTTCAACAACTAATAAAAATGTCAAGGATTATCTAGTGATCAAAAGAATTAAAAACTCATAATAAATGGCTAAACGTAAAATTGTGTTCTATGCTGATAAAGCTGAAATTGAACTTCCTTCCTTGTGTGATTAATGCAATTAACAAAGTGTCCAAAAAATGTGTAATTTAAGTTCCAAATAGTGCATATAATTAATCTGTTATAATTTGTTATAATTTTCTAACATACAGCATGAACGGATATTTGAATTGAAAAAAAAAAGAAAACAAATTCCTCAGGCATATATATACAAACAACTGTATGGCAGTATTGATGATACTGATATAACTGGTATATTCTCTTTTCTGGAATGTCCCTGGTTAAAGGAATATCATATACACAGAATTTATTTAAAATGTTACCTGGAAAAAAGTCAGTTACAGTAAGCCATTTCGTTACAGTGACCATTTCATATTCAATGGTCAGCAGTTAACATGCCAGACTCATGACCAAAAGGATGAGAGTTTGAATCCAACACTGGATCAGCCCTGGCTTGATATCAAGGTGCATGATTGAGCAAGGCAATTTATTCAATTGCCTCTACACTACCCAACTTGTCTTACTGTGCCATGAACACCAAAACAAACGGGATTTAATTATATACAAGATATTGCAAATCTGCACTAGATGAATAGAATACTCCCAGATTTAGAATAGTTTAAATAGATGAATAGAATACTCCCAGACTTAGAATACTTTAAATAGATGAATGGAATATTCCCAAATCAAAAATACTTTAACTTGATCTCTGTGATGTAAATACAATTCTTTTGCAAAATGCAACTAATGTGTCAAATTCATTCGCTGAATTACAAAGATGAAGTTCATAGGAAGTTTGTAATGATCACAACTAATAACCTTGGACAGGCAGGTTATTATATGTAAATGTTGTTACTGCTTCAGGTTTTAATGCCATTTCTCAGCACCAGATAGGCTATACGTGGCAGCCAGTATAACTGGTGGAGGAAGAACCCTAGGAAAACTCCAGACAGAACTACCAATCCACAGGAAGCTATTAACAAGCTTTCTAACATATCCACATTGGCTGAACTTGAGACTCAAACCCATGCAGAGAGAGGTGAGACGGCACTGATCAGTAAAGGCAATCGCTGTAGACCACTCTACTACCTATATGTAAATGCATGAGTTGTTAAAGTGTTATTGTACATGAATATCAATCTAAAACGATCGATGTACGAAAACCTAGTTTACTGTAACAGACTCCTTTCCTGTATCCAATAGACTGAAGCAATTATTATTTTAAATAAATTCTTTGCATATATTTTTTCAACCCTGAGAAATTCCACAAAAAAAGTCAATGCAGATTATTAATTGATACTGTTCATAATTACAAGCTCTCTTGTAATCCAAACACCAGTAAATTTATACTTTTGTTAGAATCAAAACTGATATTGTCTATAATTGTGATGTCAGCTTTTGAAAGCTCATTTAGGATCAAACAGATATCATAAAAGGTCTTCTGGCAAAAAACCCATGTTGATGTGAATTTTCATTCTTCTGAGGAGTGATAACAAGGATTTCAATATGGCCTCTGTGCTGGCCATAATGGATGCCCATGTGTCACCATTTATATTTCGGACCAATACATCATAAAAAATCTTTTAGTGACAGCCTCATGTTAGAATTATCATCGGGTAGTGATAACAAGATTTTTGAGATGACCTCTGTTGTTACCATATGGATGTCTGAGTGGCACCATTTTCATTAGGATCAAATAGACCTTAGGATGAAATTTCAAGTTTCCATGCAATCCTCCATGTGGTTCAGAAAGAAAGAGAAGAATCTATAACAAGTTTGTGCAAACCGACAGAATGGTGACAGTCAACGCAACAAAGGAAAAGATAGACCAGGCTTGGAAAATCACTAGTGATTTACTAAGTGCCATGAATCAGTGTGCAGACTTTCTGATCTTAAGTTCTATGTCATATCTAAAAATTCACTCACCCATTTCTTTGTGTGCTTGACATGAGGATTCTATGATCATTCTACGATTCATTCAGCTGTTATTTTAAGGACAAGTGGGATGGAATAAATTTTCCTCATATTTTCAATTTATTGAACTTTATTTGGAAATGGATATTTAACCAACATTTTTAAGTTATTTTGGATTGCTAGGACCCTCAGCTATATAAAAAAATCCATTAAATTTTTTTTTAAATACATCAGCATTTTGTAAGTGATCATAATTTAAAAAAAAGTATTTATAAACATGGATTTTATTTTGATGACTTTTGCCCCACCCACATCATCCAGATACTGTCTTGTGTACAGATGATTCGATTTGCAAACGATGCAAGTTAATGAAAACCATGATACATATTTAATACCATATCAGCATCAGTAATGAATATCCTTTAAATTGGGACACTGTCAAATTTACTCAAATTCTCTTTTGAATTTTTTAAAAAACTTATTGATATAGCAACCAAATTAATGAAAGACTGGCAAAAGTTTTTTGAACTTAAAAAGCCCATCATGCCAGGATGCTCTGTCAAGTTTACTAAACTTTTCTTCAATAATATTTTAAAAGTCAGTTAATGGATTTTCAATTTTTTAGTAATGGTGCTGAATCAGCATAATTTGTATAATTCTGAAAGCTCTTAATGCCATAATGTTTTCTGACAAATTTGGTCCAATTCTTCGGATCACTTTCAGAGAAGAATTTGTTTCAAACTTTGTTCTGTTTTTAGTAACTATGGCCATATATCATGGCAGATTTTCTGCATGAATTTGAATGGCCTTATGCTGGAATGCTTTCTGTAAAATTTAGTCAAATTCTGTTGAGTGGGTTTTGAGAGGAAGTGGTTTAAAGGTTTTTATAATTTTAGTAATAACAGCTACATTTGATCTGCATCATATATACAAATTATAAAGGCCTCTCTGCCAGGATGCTGTCAAATTGAAGCCAGTTCCATTGAATGGCTCTTTACATCATTAAAAGTGTTTTCTGGTGTTAGTAATGATGACCATTTTTGATGATGAAATGGCATCATTTGTATAAAAACCATCTATCCTAGGATGCTTTCTATTATATTTTTACCAATTGCAGCAACACTTCTGATGATCTGGTGTCAACTGAACAAATTTTAAAGGTCATAAAAATGCCAGAATGCTCCCTGTAAAAAGTATGTTGCAAATTGGGCAGTTGGTTTCTAAGATGTTAAATATAGAAAATGTGAATGGATGATGCAAGACACATGGAAGATGATGCACAATGGATGAAAAATCATATCCTCAGCCAAATGGGCTTACAGCCAATAAAGCTAAAACTCTTATAGATAAAATCAAACAAGCTAAAAAAAAAGACCCAACAAACAATGCATCTTCTTGAAGAGATCTCTTTGATGTGGATGCAGACAAATTAAATTCAAGTCTAATGTTACAAGATGTTAGTAGCAATGAAATCTCCAAAAAGAGCAAACCCTTCATAAGAAGCACATGCATCTCACAATATAATTACTCAGTGCAAAAATGATGGCAACAGTGATAATGATCCATTACTTTAAAATAAATGCTAAAATAAAAGTACCAAACATTGTGTATATGGCTAGAAAGCTGGTAACTAAGTGTGAAATATGCAGTCAGTTCTGGAGCTAGCAAAACAATCTGAGATTCAAAGGCTGTAAATACACATTGATTGGAAAAGAATTTTCTTGCACTGTCTTACACTTTTCATTTCATATCATATATTTTCTACATCCATCTTTATGCTTCTTCTTTACTTTCATTAGCACCAATAAGAACATTATGCAGGCACAATATTTATATCCCTGTTTTTCAAATACAATCATGCATGGTCCAACAAATTTAAAAATCAGGCGGCACCCCAGCAGGCTACCATGAAAAACACCTGGTAGTCCTAGCTTAAATTCAGTAGTCCAGCAGGCTACCAGAAAATAATCTGTAGCCTAGCCAATGTGTGAAACTTGCCAAACAAATCCTGCAAGCCCACAGGACCAGTAACCTGAAAATGCTGCTGGTCCTTTCCATTACCTTGTTCTACAGTTCATCATACAAGAAGACAAATGTAGTCAATGACACAATGGTAGACATATCAGCCCTTAGTACAGGTTATTATATAATGAAACCTGGAACAAAGAAAAACACAAAATAAGGTATTTATAACATATGTCAAATTTATTATTGACTGGTTACATTTACAAAGACCACTCTTTTTAATGATATATGGAATGAAAAGTGTTGTTCTGTATCTTGATATAAATGGTATTAAAATCATTTGTGTGTGAAATGAATTCTGTAACTTTAGGTACATTTTGAAAGGCTCATGTGAATTCACTGAGCTACAATCTCAGATATCATTCAAGATGCTCAGCTGAACAAACTATCACCACATTGTCATGGTCTTAGCATGCATCCTGAATCTAGCTTAAATTCACCATGTCTAGGTTAAATTCACCAAGTCTAGCTTAAGTTTAGTAGCCAAGGAGGTTACCCTTAAAAAAAAAGAAACGGCAGCCCAGCTTAAATTCAGCAGTCTAAAGAAAGCATTTGAATATAAAATTATTAAATGTAGCTACAATTCATAAATGATTACATCCTTTTCAAAACATTGTAAAATTCGAATGAAAAAAACCCTCTTGAAATAATGAAAAAGCCCAATGAACTACATCAATTTAACACATGGTAGCCCTGACCCTTCATTTTGGTAGACCCAGGGCTCTTAGGACAAGATTTCTTGGACCTTATCACGAAACATCTCCAAACTTGTGTGAGATTTTATTCTGCTACTGTATATACATTTTATTCATGCTTACAATGACTGTACAACCTGTTAAGTGCATCCTGACTGCCCATAAAGTTGAAAACTTATGAAATGAACAGGATGAATCTGAAAAATTTAAAGCAAAGTTTAGCTGAGATACAAGTACAAACTTGAACATTTTACAATTATTAAACTTTAGATTGAAAACATTTTTTTCTTAGGTATCATCCTTTTTTTAAAGATCTAACACAACTAGTTGTCAATATAGAAAGAACAGCAAAAACAGGAATTATCGTGTCTAACATAAATATTAACCATGTGCTTCTTGTGGATTAAGTGGTGCCATGGCTAGCACTACAATCCCATGCATGATCAATCAAACTCAGCCAATCACATCTTGTTCATGTGCTATTAAATCTAACAAGCAATACCTGTGTACTAATTCCTCCAAAGTGCTTGTTTGTGAACTAGTGAAGAATATGAAAAAATTTTAAGAATACCATAAAAATTGCTGGACAAATTATACAGTAGTGGAGCAGGATTGAGGGTATTTAGACAGTTAAGCCATTTATACATTTTTCATCCACACATGCTTTTTTGTGATACACAAGAAATGAAAAGTTTTGTAGCAGCTATCCGAGTTTCTGCTTATAATCAGAAGTGTTCGTAATGATCATGTGATTTTTCAGCCATCAGATTTATGCTGTCAGTGTGTCACACTGGATGGTTTCGAGTGAAACTGGACATAATGTTGAGTAACATTTGATTTTTGAAGTATTTAAAAAAAAATTAAGAACATAAATGACAGTGAAACAATTTAATAATCAGCAGTGTTAGTTATATATATTCAGCTAAATTGTATACTTATGTTGATCATTATTTTTCTTCTCAGACCTCTATAAATTATTTAAAGTTCACTTAAAGCTTGTCAAAAGAAATACTCATTTTAGTGAAAAAAAATCTTGACCAAGAAAATGGATAAGCAATGCATAACATCATTAATGTTGGATTCTTCACAGTAAAATTCTAAACTGCATTGTTATTCAGGTCCTATTGTTTGATTTCTATTTCCTAGTTAATGTCCAAGAAGAAATAAGTGAATTTCTGGTAGTGTGAATTCAGACACCAACATGATTAATATGTGCCATTACATTATTCCACATCAACACATCACATTCTCTATGTGTGTATGATGTCATTAGTGCATATAAAAATAAAATGTTTCTTGACAGCTGGTTAAATGTTTACTCATGGTGTATTTGCACATGCGTAGTAACTTACATCACTGTCAAGTTATCCAATAACTTTAGTGATGGCACAGTGAATTTTCCCATAGTTTAAAGCATGTGAAGGAATGAAGAAGTCCACATCTATATTTAAAGTGCATCATGGGAAATAATAGCCCTTCATGGAAAACAGGAGCACATCAACCAAAATGTATGATGATTAGTTAGCAAGTTTGCTGTCTGGTTTTCCCTGACAATCCAAGGAGACCCAACCCTGTTCTGTATCCAAAAATAAATTAAAAATTAAGCTACATTCAAAACTGGGAGAAAATTTAATTTTATGGCCAGTCCAAGGACAGTAAATAGACTATAATACAATCCAATGAACTGTGATACTTGTGATTTTTCCTTATAAATTCATCATCCAAATGGAGTATAAACTTAGAATAAAATCAATATGTTTAATACCAAAATAATTTATTAGGCTATTTTTCATGGAATAATATTGTGTCGCTTGTGATAAAATGTACACTGAAATGGTTACTATGTTATTGCAAGATTTATAAGTTAAGAAGATATATCTGGAACACAGAGTTGAAATTATGGATCTAAAATCACAATTAATTACCATCTATATAAGCCATGTACACAATACATAAAAACAAATCAAACATTACTTAAATCAACACCATGACTGTCAAAGAAGCCCAACTAGAGTTCATATCATAGCTACAATGCATCTTATAAAAGGAATTTAAATGTACTTTCAATGGTTACTGTCATGATATAAAAAACCACTGACCTGGAGTACTTTTAGATATTTTAGTCAACAATACAGGTAGTAAATACAAAAAATTTATTTTCAAAGTTACAACGATAAGCTAAAACAAGTGAATACATGCACAAGCATTTTTTTGTGTTTAAATTTAGAAATGCAATCTTTCAAAGATGATATTTCATGTATACAGTTAATCCTCATTAAAACAACCAACTTGGTGGTAAGCAATTTTATTGTTATATAAAGTTTGCCACTATATCAACTTGGGCATTTTTTGAGAAAAATATGTTTTTCTTTTCTTGTTCTATTTTTAATGACCAGGATCATATGCAGTAGCAGATGCATCACTGTACAAATGTATCCTGGCAACTTTACTCAAACCATCATACCAATAATGGTGTTTATTTTTTTCTCATACAATTTCCATAAAAAATCTTAAAAAATAACACTACCTTGTTACAATATGATTATATCAACCCTCTGATTAACAATGCAAATATATGATTTGCTGTGCACACCTGGTTGCATCTGGAAGCAACAGGGAGATCCGAAGTCTTGCATGATAATTAGTCTATGTACAATCAAGTGCAACACCTGGTCAGCAAATTTCAGGCAGTGTCATTGTAGCAAAGAGTTGACACAGGTCATTTACACAATTGTATACAATGAAAAAAAGACTGCTGGCATCAAATTTAAATATTCTTTTATAAGTGTCAAATTTAAAAGTATGTACATAAAATCCAACCAAATCCACTTTGAATGAGTCTTCAGTAAATCTGAATACATACAATAATGAGTAGACTAAAAAATTTGATTATGTTTTGGATGAATCAAGTGCATACCCTTGATTATTTCAAAATAACAGTTTTAAACTGGGATAGTCAGTATATGAACACTTGCAAATTAAATTTATATCTGTTGTACAGGTTGAAGAGTAAGTTAGATTTTTAACATTTAATTGTGCATGTCACAAAATTCATATCCAGGGATACACTGATGCATGAAATATTTCCTCAAAATACCAGAACTCTATTTCAGCTCATCTGGCAGTGTCCAATCTAAATTAAAGCATCACACTCCTAACTGCTTTTAAACTGATTATATTTTTCACCAACAAGTCAACCTTTAATTAGAAAAAAACTCTTAATGCCTTCATCTGCTGCAAGATGAACCCTAATTAATTTACTTAACAACAGTGGTTCAAGTAAATAAAAACCTAATGACTGCTAATCATGATTAATTCAAAAGCTCACAATTTTGTGACTTTTCTGATTGTTGAATAGAAGCTTGCTGACATGTTTAACAGTGTATATGATACGTTTTCTATTCCTCTGGCCAGTTTTTAGATCTTGGGAAGTTTAGGTGCACTGACAACAGGATTATTTTGCTCCAATAGTTTCCGACCCTCTGTTTTGTAATCAAAGGTACATTCATGAGACTCTGCATACCGATGTGTAGCACAAAAATTATTCCCACACCTGAAAAAGAAATCAGTATTTTTTAAAAATAAAAATGTAGCAATATATTCGTCCACTGTCAGACCAATTATACATAGAAGATAAAACTACATATGAGAATGAACTGAGATTTTACAACTAAGATTGACTTTGTGTTTCACTAAACACAAATGCTCCTTTCACAATCATGGCATAGCATTTAACATTTGCAAGTCTGAAAATGAGGCAGATTTTATCTCAGAAAACTGTTGCACAGGACCAAGAAAACTTCACCAATATCCATAATTATCACAGTAATGCAATCTTGATTGCCAGATTACATCAAGTTGACAGTATCAGAAAATCTGCATCATTATGAGATGTGAAGTGTCCAGTTGTGATCCAGATTTTCTTATGCTTTATGCTAACAACAAGATGTGATCTAGCGATCTAGACTGAATTACCATGGTGGCTATCTTGAGGGTCAGTTTGCATCATTATCATTGGGACCGTCTAGAAACCATAAAAACTCTAAATAGTTCCAATATGACCACTATGCTGGCCATACTGGATGTCAGTGTGTGCGTAATTTGGATTTTTTAACGTAGCATGAACAATTTTTCAGTCATATCACTCTGTCGTCTGCGGAGTGGCAGTTTATAGTGATGTCTAGCACTGAGGCATCATGCTGCAGACATGTAGCATGATGTCCCACCCAGTCACATTATCCTGACAACAGGCCAACCAGTTCTAACATTAACCTCTTAATGATGAGCACCTAGCAAGGCAGCTGTTACTACCATTTTGTAAAGTCTTTGGTATGACTTGGTTGGGGTTCGAACCCATGACCTCCCACATCTGAGGCAGACATCTAACCACAAGGCCATCAGAGTAGTCATACTGGGTGTCAGATTGTCATCATTTTAATTTCAGACCAACAAGGCATCACAAGAAGTCTTCATGTGACAACCTCATGTTGATATGACTTTTTGCTTTAGGGGAGTAACAATAACAAGATTCAAGATGGCTGCCATGGAGGCTATAATTGGAATATTAAACAATACCTACCAAGCTAAAGTTCGATGATAATTTCACTGAACCTGCAGCAGCCTTAGGATCTCACAAGAGGATGCATAGGTCACATGTCTGGTCAGTCTTTAAAGAGGTCACAGAATATAAAATGAGACACAAGGAGGGTGGGTGGGTGTGTAATCCCTAAGGATACTACAAGTTAAAAAAAATTATCATCAAACTTCAACTTGGTAAATATCACTTAATTTTCCAATTTCACTCAACCTTTTTCACCCTCAAGACCCCACAAGATGTTGAGAGTGTTCTGAACCTTTCATACCCTAAAGACCCCCACAAGATGTTTAGAGTGTATCCTGTGACAGAAATATAGTAAGGAAAAAGAGGCAATTCACTCTGTATCATAAATCATGAGAATTCACTGTGCAAATTCAACTGAAGATGGATGTACTAAATATAATAACACTGAGTTGAAAGGCTGATTCAAATGGGTTTCCAATGAATGACAAATCTGATGATATTTCAAGAAGACAGAGTCTTTGCTCCAACTAGCCATTTTGACTGTAGTATCCAGAGGTACCTTGGCTGAAAAAGTAGGACTAGTGCAAGCCATTCATGTACTTTGTAGTGCAAAATATCAGTACTGATGGCAGTAGCTTGAATGACAGATTGTAGCCATCTTATGATAATGTCCCTGTTCACTGCCCAAAAAGGGGCCTGAAAACTAAGAAGAGATAAGATGGGGCCTGGAAATTAAAAACAGACTGGTTTCATTATTCTTAACACCAATTGTCCCATCAAAATAACAATCACAGTGAATGTACAAAGACATCTGGCTGATGCATAGACTCCTAAACGAATTTCATCCAAAAGATTACCTGCACAGCTAAAGTCACCTATTATAAAGATATATGTTTTTATACACATGTAAATTCCTAGGATGTAAGAAGTTGAGGGTTTGCTCTCTTTGCAAGTAATGCCTGAAGAAAAATTATTGGTTATGAGGGTAATTTCACAGAAAGTTTGCAAACCAGTGAGGGCAATTTAAGAACCTAACACAAAATTAACATATAATGTGACTACATTATTGGGGAAATTATATCTCTGGTTAAACACCCATCTCCTAATACATGCAAACAATGGGTGTTGTAAATAATTCAAACCATCTGACAAACCTAGATGTACCAACAGCAAACATATGGCTGTATTGATGAGCCTCTAATTATAATCATTATGAATGGGAACAAGTAAGGATTCCAAAATTAAATGTACAAATAAGCACAATGGATACATCTGGTTTTGGTCATAAAAGTAGACAAATCACTGGAGATAATGTCCAATATCATAACTGTGTTGATTGTCTCCAAATGCAGTAGAAAATAAAAAAAGCGGTGCTTACTGCATGAAATGTGTGTGTGCCCGTGTGTGTATGTGTGTGTGTGTGAGAGAGAGAGAGAGAGAGAGAGAGAGAGAACAAGAAAAAGGCTTAATAATTGCATACAATTTTTATAAGTTTACCTGCACTGGTAGCTGCTGGCAAGCCCCGTCTTCTTCCCACATACAAAACACCTCTTGGCAGCCTTCTTCTTGGACTTGACTGGTGGAAGTCTGTGGGTTGGAGAAAGGAGTCGCCCATCTCGACTACTTGTCATACGCTGAAGTCTGGCAGACTGCAGAACACAAATGCATGGTATGTTTTCAGATTGCACAATTATGATCACTAATGTGGAAAAATATCTTTTCAGAGTTCTTATTTCACAGCAATTCTCACCCTCTATCTTGGCAACAGGGCTAAAATAAAATCCCTTCCAAAGCATACTGGGACAAGATGAAAATTCTGCCAGCTAAGCAAAATGGTGTTATTTGCTGGATGTTGTATAATAAACAGTCGATATCCTTATACATATGGTTTCAACAGAACTCCCTCCCAGTAAATAATATAATAACTCGTGCCTGAATAACACCTGAACTCACTTATAATGTGGAATCAGGCACTGATCCCATTTTTTTTATTCTAGAAAAAACAACAGAATTCATCCTCATTAAGTTGTTAAGAAAACTGCTATCAAAATTTGTAATGAAACCTTGATATATTGCTAATTTTATCATCAAAAATACCAGTTCATGCCCAGAAATTCTGAATCAACATCATGAACTTCTCAAATTTTAATAACAAATCATATATTTTATAACCTATGGTTGGATAAAAAAAATTCTCATAAACAAATTTATGTCAAAACAGTGATCAATGAAAAATGCTGTTGAATGCTAACAGGTAGCAAGACTTTAAGAAATATAAACCAATTAAAGCTGTCCTGTCAGGTGAAATTCGTGTTTCAATCTTAATTCTGTTTCAATGTAATCAGTATGACTGTGGTATGTTCTCTTCAATTCAAACATGAAAAGACAACTGACTGACACATTCATACCAACAAACACTTCAGTGAGAACTTAAGTGCTGGCTGTACTTTGATTGATAAGTTCAGGAAGATGTTTGCTGCATTGTGACAATAAAATTAACCAGACCTGTTTTGTTTAATCATGTTTATTGTTATTTACCCTTGGGCGTTTACTAGTAAGTATATTTACTTACATTTTTATGTAAGTCTGTACAACCTACATTTGTATTATGCTTTGTGTTTGCTGTATAAACAGTATTTATAAATTTATAACAGTTTTGATTGCACTTATATTTGCTTTTCATAAACCAGATCTAATTCCCAAATAAAATTTCCCAAGTTATCTGCCCATGATCATGCTGCAAATCTGACACCTGTTCTGTTGTGACATATCCTTTAATAGAATTCACAATGAATGCTCAAAGAGTCACTCACAGAGACCCAGCTCTGTCTCCACATAAGCATCCTCATATGACAGTAAAGATGTGGAATGAGAGTCAGATGATGTTAAAATGACCAGGATGAATTCTTGGGCTTTGTACCAGATGCCATTAGACAATGACAGTTATAAGATACTGTAAATCACAAAATTGTGGACATTACTTTCATTGTTTAGTGTTAAGATCTATGGAATTAACATATTGTTGGTTACTGTTAATCTGATCTTTCTGGACTGCTATTTTTATACAGGTATATGACCTATAAAAGAATTCATGGATTTTACATGCAAATAGATTTAAAATGTAAGAATTATGGATTGTTATGGATTTCATAACACAGAGATGCACAAAATCTAAGCCGTCAATTTATTTGTGAAAGACTCCACTAAGTATTTTAATTTGTTTTACACAACTTTTATTTTTTTCCCGATCAATCCAGTTTGACCTGTTTATTTCTCCAATGTGCAAACTCCAACTCAATTACAAAAAGTCATTTCTCACTGACAGATTTGAAATGCTGAATACACATTGACTTACAGGAGGGTCAAAGAGAAATTTGATTTCAGCGACCATAAAATATTGGCCGGGGGTGGGGGTGGGGTACACTTATAATCGAGTATTCACATCATCTATTTATCTCTAGTGATAGAAGAATAAAGATCAAAAACTCAAGTTTCAACGTTGTTTTTTGACATTAATATCTACCTTTTTAAAACAAGAAACTGAATTAAACTCTGACACAGTTTTCAAAGAGCTTTTATATTAAAATTAAATGTAATTTATAAAGAACAAGAATCATCTGAATGGACTGATGCTCTATTGGGAAAATAAAATTTCCTTTAATTCAGGATAAGATCATTTCCTTCTTTCAAATGCTAAGTATAGGAACCATATCTGACAATCTTCAGCACAAACAAGATTTTCAATTTAGCTGCTGTGCTGGACATATTGGATGTCAGATTGGTACCATTTTAATTTAGGACCAACTAAGTATCACAAGTCTATTGGTAAAAAAACCATGTCGAAATAGATATCCATTTCAGAGGAGATAACAATATTTTTAAAATAATCACCTGTGGCGATATGGAGGGTTAGTCTTTTTCATTTAGGTCAAAGTAGACACCACAAGAGCTCTTCTGATGAAAACCCCATGACAAAATGACTTACCATTTAAAAGTATTAGTGAAAACCAGATTGTCAAGATGGCCAAGTATTGGATGTCAGATAAAACATTATAAAAGTATTTTACTGAAAATCCCACACTAATATGACCATTCATTCAGGAAAAGTAGGTAAGACAGAATTTTCAAGATTGTCACTGTGGCAGTCATGTTCACACCAGATTGGCACCACTTTCATTTAGGACTAACTAGAGATCACAAGAAGTCTTTTGGTGAAAACTAGATGTCCATATAATTTTCCTTTTAGGAGAAGTAGCAATAAAAAGATTTTCAAGATGGCTGCTATGATGGCTATATTGGCCATCAGATCGGCACCATTTTCATTTAGGACCAAGGAGACATAATAAAAGTTTTCACCATTTTCATTTAGGACCAAGGAGACATAATAAAAGTTTTTTAATTTTGTTAAGTGAAAGCATTCTGCTCCATCATCACTAAATAGGTGACTGCTATCTGGCGATTTACTATCCAGTTTGGGATATTATTCCTAAGTCAACCAACTCTGAGGTCACATCTGTATGTTAAGAGCAACAAATTAGTTTTAAACATGTGGCCCATTACTTTGTTAATTTTCATGACTTACTTAAGTCAATTTAATACATCTCTTGGAAGTAATTTTAAACTATGTAAAATTCTTTGCAAAAAGTGTGTTAATATGTTTTTGCAAAGCATAAATTGTTGATGCTTAATGCAGCACTTCCGTCGTCAAATCTTCATTTCTGGAGCTGCATAGTTGTGCATGTTGTAAAGCTCTTCAATTTCAGAAGTAAATCTTTGCTTAGTTCATAATCTCATAATGCCTTAATAGATGTAATTGCTTTAAAAAGAACACCAGAACTTGTGAAGTTTGAATTGAAAGTAGCAATGACATGATTTTTGTGTGGCAGCCATATTGGATGTAGGATCAGCCCCATGTTCATTTAAAACCAACAGGACATCATAAGATGTCATCTGGTTAAAACCCCACACCAACAGAACTTTCTGTTTAGGAGGAGTTGCAATATTAAGACTTTAAAGCACCGTTTTTACCTAAGACTAACTCAACATCACAAGAAGTCTTTTAGTAAAAATCCAATGTTGATAGGACCTTCCATTCAGAATAACAACATTTTCAAGGAGACTCTGTATTGGCCATACATGCAAGCCAGCACCATTCTTTATCTAGGATCAAGTAGACCATGGGATGAATGTAAAGTTTCATGGCAATCCTCTAAGTAGTTAAGGATCAGCAACAGTAACAAGCTTGTGCTAATGGACAACAGTCAACAGATCATCCCATAAGCTCTTCTGGTCTATGACTACAAGCATTCCACAATATAACCTGGCAACTACCCCATTTTGAACTCTCTGTTGATCTCCATCCCTTGGCCCCTACTGTATACGAGTTATCAATGGAGAGGTGTAGTAACCTTGATCAAAGATACTCTTCAAGAAAAAACAATCATCTAAGTTTACATTTCCTGCAACCTATTTCAAACAAAATAAATTCTCAAAATGCAAACTTAATGCAACATTTGGTCACATTCTCTATGCACAAAAAAAAATGTCAGAACGCAGGAAATCTGATTTTAATATCATGCCAGAAACTGCCAAACACCAGATTACATTTTAGCTACTAAAATAAGCAAATGACTTGTAATCCAATTCAGGCAAGCGATTTCACATAAAATTCAGTGCTGCAAACTATAGATATTTTCCCTTTGCTTATGCAGTGTCTTTGCTGACCTATTCAAGGATAAAAACAAGGATGATCTGAAGCTATATTAAAAAAAGCATTCTTTCATGACCTGCATAAGTACTATTATTTTGTAATGAAGTCTACATTAATGAGTCTAGATTTATTTAAAATACTATCATTAAGTAAAAAACACTCTGGCTATGGAATGGACTGTACAAGTTAGAATAAAATATGTTTTAGGTGAGTATTAAAAGCATCTTCCCTCTCATAAGACATGCTAGTATTGAGACATGTGAGCTTATTTATGGATGTATTTATGGAGCTGCAACCAAAAAGAAGGTGTGGACTTATAATGGTATATATGCGTGTTATGTTAATTACAGTATACTGCAATCAAATCCTTTAAAAACCATCTTGTCTAGACAATATGGCTTATGATAGAATGTATGTGTGTTATGTACATTACAATGCCATCCAATCCTTATTAAACCATCCTGTCAATACAGGACTCCCTGACTATAACACCATCCTTAGGAGCCACAGAGTATAACACCTATCAATGAAACCACCTTATAATGAAGTACAGTAGTCCCCCTCTTGAATGGCCCCCCCGACCAGTGGCCACCCGCTCCTTACAGCCAAAATCCGATGGCACCGACGAGTTTGTGTTCAAAAGTACCCTTCATGAAAGGCCATCCCGCTAACGCGACCAACGGCCAGCATATTAGTACAAAAATATAAAATTTACCTCTCACAAGCGGCCGCATTTTATTCTGTAATATGTATCCAGAACCAATTTTATTCATAACATGTGTTAAGTAATCCGATTTCTGTTTCCTGATGTCAGGTTTTCATTACTGAAAGAAGTGTTGACTAAAGCACATGTACCACTAAGGTTAATATTATATCATTTATGCCTCACGAGAAGCCACATTTATTCCATAAAGCCGAGAAAGACTCAAATTTTAATCCATACAAAAAGGTAAGTACATGTAATCCGATTAGCCTTACTGCTGTGTTATCATGAGATGTCCGGTTTAGTCACTCTGATAATTGTTAAGATTACAATTACTGAACAGTAGTAACAGCTGAGAAGTGGCGGTATTGATGTACAATACACAAGTCAGCGGGAAAATGGTTTGACAGCCTTTATGGCTTCCCTTAGTAAGATGTTGAGCTTGTTCACTTTCATAATTAGTGGTTATTACTACTGACAATAATTATTAAGATTACAAATCCTAACAGCCGTGAGGTGCTATTGTTCAGATCAAATCTGCATACATATCGAAGCCGTTTTGGCTTCTCTCACTTAGTGTAAAGAAATGTAAACACAAATAGGGTACCAGACTGTGACTAAGGAATCATGTGACAAGATCGCTGCCTTTAAAAAACACATGGCATTTTGTTGAAATGCAGAAAAGTTGTTTTATCAGTCTTGTAGTTGGCAACACTGATGATTACAACTGGACGTAATTGTCAAGATCATAACAGGGTCAGCATAGTCTAAAAATAGATTTTTGCAGACACACATGCAGAGAAATTAGCCTTGAACAAAACAGGGTACCAGACAAAGACCGAAAAATCATGTGACAACACATTCCTTTATGAAGAAGGCATTTCGTCCGCTCTGCAAAAGTTTCATCTGCATAATTAAATCACATACAGTTAGCAACATCCAAATAAATCATTACCAAACATTAACATGTCATCACGTAAATAGAGATCATTATTTTAGAAAAAAGTCAGTTATTCTACTCGACGACATCTGGTGAAGTGGGGGGGGGAACTTGCCGAACGATTTTAGGAAGAAAAGACTCGAATAAAACAATTTTATGTTTTAAAGACTCAAATAAACAACATCGTAACTGATAAGAAGGTTATCCAACAGCAGTGGGAAAATGGAGCAAATGGAAAGAGAATTATGTATGTACCAAGATTTAAATGACGTTTTTGAATGGTTTTGCAATGTGCATGACAACAACACCCGCTCGCATATCACGCTTACGCCAAGAATAAGAACTATTAATGCATATTCAGTTGAAATAAGTCTATTATTATAACAAGAAGAACCTTTTAATAATTAATGTTACTTTTAAACGAAGATATTAAATGCTTTGAAGAATGTAGCTTTCTTACTGCGTACATTACATATACTTAACACAAAAAATTTATTCCCCCTCTGGAAAGGCCACCCGTCTTATAAGGCCACTTTCCCGGTGCAGAAGGGGTGGCCGTATAAGAGGGGGACTACTATACTACTGAATAATGAAATGGGATCCGTGACCATACCTGTCTTGTAACCATTCTACAGTGAAGGGTGTTATAATGAGAGAGCTATTCTCTGTGTTCATATTACTCACCATTAACCTTCCCTCTGGAGTTGTAATGCGTCCTTCTTGAAATGTTGTATTCCCCAATGTATAATTTCCTGATACTCTAGTCTTACTAGCACTTGTCACAGTTATATTTCCAATCCGTGAAGACCCTACTTTCTCCAAAGATGCTTGCCGCAGTAGTCCTGACATTGCCCTAGCTTCACTTGTAGTTAAACTTTCTAAAGTGAATTCTTTTCTCTTCTCAAGTCCACTAAATTTAGATGAATTAGTTGGCTTTCCAAGAGATTCTCGAAGACTCTCAAACAATGAGAGATCTCCCTTCAGTTTACTTTTACCCTTTGAAGAATTGGGAGGTCTGAGAGAATCTCGTAGAGTTTCTAAACTAACATCTTTCTTTTTACTTGAGGTAACTGACCTTGAGCCTGAAGCATCATTTAAGCTACTAAGCCTAAGTAGATCATGCTTTTTAGCTGAAGTCACAGTTGTATTATCTGTATTATCACAGTTTACTGTATCACTCTCTACTGTATTTTTAAGTGACTTTTCCTTTAACGCCTCAGCAGATGCTGCTGACTCTCCTTTTTCAGCTTCATCCTCCTTAACACAAGTTAAAGCTTGCTGACCTAAAGATTTTTCCTGGTTCTCTGGTTGCTTTTTTGGAGATCCAGAAGAAGGTTTTGATTCTTCCTGAGAGTCTTTTTCAGTGGCCCCAGTACTTTCCTTTTTCTCTTTCTCTGAGGATATTTTCATCTGACTGGGTAAGTGATGCTGCAATACAGAGTGACCAACTGGAGGTAGGCAGAGATTTTTATTCAAAACAGGACCAAGGGAGTAACTTGTGCTAGGAAGATGACGAAGCTTTGTGGACCTTCCACTTGTGGAACGACCTGAAGAGGGAGGATGAGGCTTCCTTCTTGGCTGCAATTAAAGTCATACACATCATGTAAAAAAAAGAATTGATGATGAAAATTTTAACATTTGAAAATGTAAAAGTCACTTGAACTTATTAGTAACTCCTAAACACAGAGAAAATCCAGGAGTCTCAGTCATAAAACTTTACTATCAAATATATTGGGAACTATTCAGACCAGTATTAAAACAAGAGTCATTTGTACAGTTTGAATATAATTTCTCCATCCTGAGTAACATTTATTACCTGTACACACTGAGAAAGAAAATGAATGATTAAATTCTGATTGCATTTAAAGTATATGTCTTAATGTTAAGAACATTATTCTTTTGTTTTCAGGAGCTCAACATCACACATTTATGACTTTTAAAAACATTTTGCAATTAAATAAATAAATTTCCAATTATTATTTTGCAAAAATGAGTAATGTTAATTCAATTTTATCACTGAAATATCTCCATTTCAAAGCATCAATTACACATGATGAGTACAGACTGAATAACACCAAACAATGTGCAGTGCAAAGAATACAAAATACAGAAATAACCTATATGCATGTAATCTGAAATCCATTTATCTATAAATGCAGTCATTTGTTCACAAAATGTATTAATCCAACAGAATAAGCACTATTCACTAAGAAAAATATTTATTTCTGGCTACCACACTGGCTAATATGTACACTGTTTTATACAATAACTGAAACAGACAAATTACAACAATGGCTTATTAAAGACACAAGTGATTTCAGGTTTGCTATAGCCTGTTAGGAATACAGTATCTAACAATAAACACTACAGTGGCATATTGGAGTCAATGGCTCATTGTAAAAATGGTTTCAATGCAAAGTTTTCAACTGATGGCTACTCAAAATTCTATTTTCCCCCAGCATTTTTTAATTAAATATTCTGCCACAGGTCCTTAGCATTACCACTTTATATATGGAAGTTTATTACTACGAAGTGCATTTTAATGGGAGATAACTGTATTGTGACACACTGATGACATGAAAGTCACAGATGAGCACAAGCTTCCTGTCTTTTATACAGGCAAGCTAAAGATTACCAGCACACAGCAGAAGATCATAATATACTAAATGTCTTTGTTTGGTACTAGGCTTACACAAACCATACTCAGAAAAATTCTAGTTGTTTGTAGTTCATGCAATTGTCCCACTGATGTTCCCATCCAATTTGTTTTTGTATCTAAAATGCTAACCAAGCTTTAGATTATAATTTCAACTAGGAAAAACAAAAAGACATCCTTGAGATAGCTGACTTTGTGACTTTCTAAAATTTTAGGATACTCAAATAAACTAACATAGCATCCACAATTCCCTGTCACTGTACTTAGACATACTTGATGAACTTGTTACAGTGTGGCTTAAAGTGAAGGTCAATCAGTAATTAATATGACTAATGTGCTTATTTATCAAGGTCTATGAAATGGGAGCTTCTTCATGATGAAGATTCACAATTACAACATTTTCAATATCCTTTATAAGCCAATGTCAATTAAAATAATGTTCAAGTGGGAAAATGCTACTATATTAATTTTATGAAAATAATAAAGCTTAAGATAACAATTTTCTTAATGTTATATCAAGTGTACCATTATTATAAAAAAATTTTTACTTTTGAGTTCAAGGTCTCACTTTGTTTACAAAATTTAGAATGTTCTGGAAGCATGTGTTTGACCCACATCCTAGTCATTTTCTTATGTCTTAGGTTTTTAAATAATGCTGAGGCAAACAAAATTATTTCATTCCTCCTTTCATTCAGTCTATGGAATTATTTACTGTCATGTTTAGATATAATTTGAGAGGAATCATTTATTTAAATTATTCATTGGAATTGCAAAGTGTTTAGTGACATTTTAGACAAACTCACTAATTTGGGGCTATTGTGAATTCATTCAAAGACATTCTGGATTATATCACTGTGATACATCAAGATTGTTAGTACATCATCTCATTCAAGACTATTGGTACATCAGCACATTGAATATTGGAATTCATTCATAATATTCTTGACCTTTGGACTTGTGATATAACATTCAAGATTATTTGGGATTTAATTCACAATACTTAAAAAAAAAAAAAGCTAAATTAAAAATCTTAAACAAAAATATATGAATAATATATAATATGCATATATGTATGCATGTATGTACAAAGTTAGTCCCTTCTCCATGAAGGGATGATGTATATGTGTGTGTGTTGGGGGGGGGGGTAACGCTATGAAACCCACCTGGAATAGTTGCTTTGGGACTAAGGAGAAAGACTGCTTGAGAAGCAGTGTGGCTGTACATATATACAGTCCTACCCGCTTATATCCACAACACCTATGTCAGCAAGTGCCTATGTCAACAAAAATACAAAGATCCACTCCCGTGGTCTATTATTACTACAAAATTTGTCATGCTTTTATCGACAATGAAATAAAAAAATATCTGTACATGTCAACAGAATCCCTTGGTCCCAACTTGAACAAATTCTTTGTTTTCTTATCATTTGTGCTAACAAGCTGCCAGTTCTGACTCCTACTTTGCAATGCAATTATTTGATTTTCTTACTGTCCCCCCAAACACTTATCTCAACAGCTGCTTATGTCAACAGTATTATGCTGGGTAAGAGGATGTTGAAGTATATGGGTAGTACTATACTGATATATGCAGATGCCAACACCAGGTACAGTACAATATATCTCTTCTTCATATGGGTGCTCCAAAAAAAGCACTATTCAATGCCTACCTTTTTGCTGATATTTATTTTTTCCATTTTGAATCGTAACTGCCGTATTTTTTCACGCATATGTTCATTTTCTTCCACTTTTTCTTTGGAGGGAGCCTCTTCCTCCTCTTCTTCATCATTGAAGTTGTACATTGAGGCACCACTGAAATAGGGGATACACCTATTAAGAATGTGACACAATGAACAACAAAGCACTTTAATGTGCCTGTAAATAACACTGATGAATCTTGAATAATTTTTAAAACCTTATAAAATTTTATCTTCTTAATACAATAAAAGTGATACACCTATGTTTTGTGATATTCTCAATCACATCAAACAAAAATGTTTTTAGAAAATAATGGAATTGATTAACGGTCAGAGCTTTCTGTTCAACTTTTAAAGCAAAGTGTTACATATCTCAGTCAGAGGGTCAAGCATACAAAGCAAAGGAAATCCTAAGACTGGAAGTTGTGTTAAGTGTTGAGAAAGCTGGGACATCATTCTTGGAACTCATTAAAAATTGTACAGGACCTATTTTTAAAAGATCTATGGTAAAGAATTTAAAGTCAAAGACACATTCTTGTACTCTTGTCATACATAAGAACTAAGAAGAGGTATACAAGGGGTAAATCAATGCAGAAGATAATTAAAAGAAATGTATTCTGTCTTTTTTAATGGGGTTCTACCCCATTCTTGTTTATTTACTGCAAGTGTTATTGTTGAAAATTTTGTAAAAATTTATTTTTTGAAGTGCTTTATTTCTTTTTGTGATGAAGTAATGAAGTAAGAAAATTAACCCTACAAATGTTATACTGCATTGATGCATTGCACAATATCATTGAAATACTTCCAGAAAATATGCATCAATCAATTTTTCTTTTTTGGTTTTCATTTTTTATTGTTGCTGGTATCAATGGCTCAACAGTGTAGGTGGGCTATATGCTGTAGCATTAAGCATTCCAATTTCTTCAATTTCCTCAAAATCACTCCATTTGTTTCAATCTTTCATGAACCTGTAGCACCATTATAGTATCTCTACTTCAATGAGTTCATTCCATAGCTGCATCACATCAGGGGAGGTAATGCTTGCTCCAATTTCAGTGAAGTCAACACTATGATGTCATACTAATTAAAATGCTAATTAAGAAAGAGAATTTTATTTTATTGTTAAATGGGGGTATAAGTTCTGTAGATTTAAAAAGAAGTTTCAACAAACAAAAGAACCTCTATATAGAATATTTCATGCAACTCACTGTCACTAGTGTTCGATGCCTAATCCAGAACTGTTTCCAAAATTAAATTCAGTGTCCTTTACTGAAATGAAGACTGAACCCTATCTTTGATTATCACTTCTTGTGCTACAATAACATGTGCATCTTTTAACAACATTGATACTTTGCAAATGGACGTAAATCTTGCTAGTATTTCCTGTTTACTTTAATGCACACATTTGACCATCTAATTGAGGAATTCCAGATCTTTCAAGAAAATTAACATGCTTGAACTTGGTATATCAATGACACAATGATAACCTTTACACCCTCTAATGGACAATTACTGGGAAAATCAATCTTTTCCTCTCTACAATAAAACCTCTGGAGTATAATTAACAAGTATATAGGTCACATCTAACTTCATTAGTTTCCAGTAGACATCGTAAACATTATCATCCAGAAAATAAATTCTGATTATAGTGATCTTGGCTCCTTTTTCAATGAAAGAATCATTTGCAGTCTTGTATCTTGACACTTGAACCTTAAATTGTTATAAAATCTAAAATGTGAACATTTAAAATCTGTTTGACAAAGCTATTATCATTGCCCACCCCGAGAAACTAGATATCACTGAGTCAAAGTCACAGGCTTTAGGTCAACTTAGTGACAACCAGCAATATAATGAATATAGTTCACGCATCAATAATTACCTTAATTAACCACTACAGGTGAGGCCTCCCAAGAAGAGCATGCTGTCCACTCACCTAATTTGTATCCTCCTATGCACTTACATTACACAGCTAATCTGTTGAGGGTAACTAATCACAATATGCAAATCATGTAATTAATATGGAAAATGTTACTAATAAACATATTTATTTAGTTCTACATCCAACTGCCTTAGTTTGAAAGGGCCTTCTGAGTATGTTTGTGGTTTTTTATATATATATTTTTAACGTAGCTTTAACAATTTGAGTAACATCAATATTATGTCTGCAGTGTGTCAGTTTTATAGTGATGTCTAGCAATGGGGCATCATGCTGCAGACATATAGCATCATGTCCCACCCAAGCACATTATCCTGACACCAGTCCAACCAGTCCCAACACTAACCTCTTAATGCTGAACCCATGACCTAGCACATCTGAGGCAGATGCACTAACCACTAAGGCCACTGCAGCAGCCACCTTCTGAGCGGAATGGGATGCAATCTGATCATAAATTTAAACACTTATTGCATTAGGAACTCATAAAATGTAGATCACCATGCCCTTCCCTTCTCTGGTACTAAGGGCACCAACATAAATCCAATCATTAAGTTTTATGACTGGAACATATACACCACCCTAGAAATGTTGTTGTTGTTGTTGTTGTTGTAGGGTTTAATGCCATTTTTCAGCACAAGATAGGCTATACATGGGGGCCAGTATAAATGGTGGAGGAAGAACCCAGGAAAACCCTGGAAAGAACCACCGACCCACACAAAGCTACTGGCAAGCTTTCTCACATACGCACATTGGCCGAACCCAAGACTCGAACCCACGCAGAGATGAGATTGCAGTGATCCATAACGGTGAGCGCTTTACATCACTAGGCCACTCAGGCCCCCCCCCCCCCGAAATGAACATTTAATACAAAATGTGAACAAAGTCACTGAGCATGAAATATTGGTCTCAACATGTTTTATGATTGCTGGTATAGGTAAAACACCAATGTAGCCATGAGCTAAATGTAAAAAGCTAAAAATGCAGGTCACATTAGCCAACTTTTGTTGCATGGGTGTGCTACTATGAACAGTGCATGAGACTGAAATGAAGCCACTGACACAGGAAATATGGGTTACAATGGCCTACTTTGTGATGAGGGTGTAATACTCATCAAGATACATTTCCTCACCAAATTTCATTAGTATTGGTCTAACAGTATTTATACAAAGAGCTAAACTCCAAAACTGAATATAAGCCAATAATAGTGATGTTCATTTGTGGTAAGGGTATGGTACTAAAACAGATGCATACAATTATCCAGTTTGATGATTCAAGGATAAAAAGAGGATGAGAAATAAACTGAAAAACAAAATTCAACCAAAGTTTGTTCAAGTACAAAATATAGGTTATAGTTACCTACTTATGTGATGGAACTCATGAAAATGTGTGTGTGTGTGTGTGTGTGTTTATATATATATATATATATATATATATATATATATATATATATATATATATATATATATATATATATATATATTCATGTATAAGCCTGTTCGCATATAAAACGACCCCCCAGGCTGAACAGGTATAAACACTAAAAAGTGCATGACCCGCGTGTAAGCCGACCCACAACTCAGAGACATCACAAGATGCACGCTGTAAGTTCTAAATGCATTTATTTAGGCAAACGTATATTAACAAAAAGTACACATATACTTATCTCAGGCTTGGCATGTATAATTATTAAAAATAAATGGCATAAAATTGTTTGAAAAGTAATTTATTTAATTTTCTGTTTTCTTATTGTTTCTGCCTAATTTAGATTTGTGTATAATTTGATCGAACGAGGACAAGAATTGAGCAATCACGAATTGCTGTAACACCTCTCCCTTTTGACTCGATTATTGTTTGTTTATGCATTATTGCATTGGACATTTTATATCAGTGCACCAGTAATTACGTTTTTATTTTGCCTTGAAACTGTAAATACCTAACTCATTAAAATTTGATCTCAGTATGACAACACAATGAACAACAATACATTTTGATTAAACGTTCGCAATTAGGCTACTGAACATATTTACATAATGGTGCCACTGCATGTACATTGTAGGTTTGAACACGCGCTGAATGAAGTACATTCCGCTTAATGAAGTACATCCCTTGGAGTCGAATCATGGGCACCACTGCACTAAACTTTAATGACATCTCCAAAATACAATAATGAAGTCTCTGAAATAATTCTTCGAAAATTATGCTAATACTGTAAAAGTGGAGTTGTAGTTTGCATTGATGTAAGCAACCTTACACCATACCTGTCAACTCTCAAACCGGGAGAAAAAAACCCCCTCAAAAACTCCCGAATTTTGGGGTCACTCCACGCCTACCCCCTGATTTCATAATATCTCCTGATTTTTGCAAAGAACTCCCAATTATTACATTATGTCTTCGATTTTCATGTCTCCTAAAAATGAAAAGTCCTACATAAATAGATTTATTGTATGCATTCCATTGAAGCCATGTTCTGTTGTATCACCTGTGAATATTGTCATGATGAAATAATTACTTTACTGAAAGAATTTACTTCTTCACTAAATAGAATGTTAAGTTTAAACATTATTCAAGTAAATTTATGATTTTTTTCATCTACAACAATACAAAAATCAGAAAATAAACCATAACAAAAAATAAACCACAACAATAAAATTGTCGACAATTAATTTAAATCCCAAGAATGATCACCGTGAATGCTGTAGCTCCATTCCCACCAAATGAACTTGCACGCGTGAGCACCTGGCATTTTTATACCGTATATATGAATGTTAATTACCATCGTTAAATTAAAAGAAAGGATGAAAATACATATCATGCAATATATGTGTCCTCAAAAAACTAATTCAGAATACATATGTTTTATAGTGAACAATACTAAATGCCTTACAAGTTGACAATAAGGGAATAAAGTCAGATATACGAGGGGAAAATAGTTGCCACATGTACAGTACCATGAGGATGCCTATTTAGGTACCTTAAGTTCAACAAAATTGGTAATCCTTTATTTGCCAATCAATTGCTGGTGCTTGCGTAACACACAGTTTCTTTGAATCATGACAGAGGACCAGTCGTTTTCACAAAATAGTTGCATCGATAAGGAGTAACTTTTAATTAGTCGTGCTGGCTTTCTTGCTTGTTTATTTAAGACTAACATTTAGCTATTGTGCAGTTTGGCCACAGCTGACCAGAATATGAAAATAGGGCACATCCTGGGGGAAAATAAGGCACATCACGGGGAGAAACCGCTCGTCCTTTGCGAATTTCGCCCATATTAGACCCAGAAAAACGATCAATATTAGTGAAAACAAGGCTTTAAAAATGCCACGAAAAACCTCCCAATTTTAGGTCCCAATGTCTCTATTTTTCTTATTCCGTCTCCCTACTTGGCTTTTGAAAAGTTGACAGGTATGCCTTACACCCCATTTTACAAAACTATGGTAATCGTGCTAATATTATGGAATGAAAGGCAATTACACATCAATGTACTGGTATAGTTGCCGGTCAAAATTCCCGCTAAACACAAGTCACTTTCGGGATTTTAATGATTAACTGGCCTGTTTTGCTGTCAGAAAATGAAAGATAAATCCACCAACTATCAACAAAGGAAACGCTGAAATATCAAGCTTTAAAATGTGTGGAAAGTTGTGATGTTGTTCAGCCAAAACACAAAACATAGATTGATGATAATCTTAGTTGATCTATAATGAGAATTTTAGCCTTTATTATTACCACTCTTCGTGAACATATAAGTTATGCTGGTTATGTGCCTTGTACAATTAAACATGCATACCTTTTCATAAATATTACCTCAGTTTGTAGGATCACTTATACCACTGAAAATGAGTAACTAGTGAGCGCATGATTCAATGTAAATGGAACAGCTATTAAGGACTAGCTGAAATGTTATCTGGAAAAATGAAATTTGGTCGAAACAATGAATAAAGCAAAATCTGCATCTAATATATTTGGGAATAAATAAGGATTTAAGTGACACTATGCATGCTTTACACTATGTAAGTACTGTACATTATAGTTCAGTCTGGTCTCCCAGGTAAACTCAACCGGCCTGTGAATTATGAAGTCTGTATTAACCTTTATTTAATTTCGTGTTGGAGAAATCAGAAAATATGCACATGCAAAATAATAACAAATCAATCATAGTACTTGATAACAGTTTAATAAGTGTCGGGTCACTGAAAATGATTTTTTACATGCATATGTCTTAGGACACAGAAAAAATTATTTTTTCGTGTCCCAAGATTTACAGCATTTACAGTAGTCAACAAAAAGACTTGAAAACTGTCAAGTTTAGACATCGGCCCGCGGATAAGCCGACCTCCCTTTTTCCAAGCCTTTAGTTTTTCCTAATTATTCAGCTTATACGCGAGTATATATGGTATATATATATATATATATATATATATATATATAGAATATATGTATAGTATGTACGCTGTATCAATGATATACGAGATGTATAAATTTTTCATTAAAAGGAAACGAAGCTTGCTGAGTTTCCTTTTAATGAAAAATTTATACAACGAGTGGTATATCATTGATACAGCGTACATACTGTACATATATTTTATTTATATCACATACAAATACATATATTTGCCCTTTGAACGGAGTTCAGATTTACTACAGGCAGCCGTGTATTGACCTAGTGAATGAACTCCTCACATCCCCTATTGTGTCCGCTACAAAATGTAGTTCTCTGCCGTAGTGGCTATTTACAATCACCTCTGCATATTGATAAGTTGATTGTTTTCTTTTCTTAGTTTCTATTTTTCTCCACATTGATTAAATCAATATAATACACACTTATGATGTAAACATGAAAGATGGTTTTAATGATAAAAGTAGGGCAGTAGCAACACTTGGATAGCTACACCATTCAAATACCGGCGCATGGAAATTAATGTGGAATAGAAACTAAGCCAACTGACGAACCAACAAGAGGTAATTAAAATATTTTAATATATTTACAGTTGATCTAAGCCATTATTCTGCTTTAGCAACAGTACAATCGACCATAATCTCTCTCTCTCTCTCTCTCTCTCTCTCTCTCTCTCTCTCTCTCTCTCTCGTCGGTTTGACTTCAAAACTCTTGTCTCTCTCTGTCTGTCTGTCTCTCTCATGCTTTGGTCGGTTTGACTTAACTTTTACCGTCATTCATAAGTCCAAAGATATTGTTGGAAAATCCTCTACGTTCGCCATTTCATAGATTTTAGCCCGTATCCTGCTACCATGGTCAAGAGAGAGAGAGAGAGAGAGAGAGAGAGAGAGAGAGAGAGAGAGAGAGAGAGAGAGAGAGAGAGAGAGAGAGAGAGAGAGAGAGCTTTGGACATTTTCGTATTTAAATAATAATAATAATCGATTTTTTTAGAACATTATGGTATGTTTAAGAAAAAATAATAATAAAAAAAAAAAACATTACATTAAACATATCACATTACGTGTACCACGTAACCGAGGAATTTACTGGTTTGCAAAGTTGTATCATTGATAAACACTGTTGATAAATCCCAAGGAAAGTGCACACGTAACGTTACGACGAACCATATTCTTGTAGGTCACTTGGTGTAATTTCTTTTTCAAGGTTTTAATCCAGTCCAAATTCCTTTTCTCTCTCATTCCACATTTCTGCGCAGTTTGTCCGTTATGCTTGAGAGGGGAGGGGAGAACAGAAAGCAGAAAGGATTGTGATGAAAATGTGTACCATATTAAATTAATTTAGAAAACGGGGATTATTAATACTTTTCATCATTATTTTTCATACTCAGTATTGACTAATGTGTGGAAATTGATCATTGATCTAGAATCAACTGCAGACGCTCGCGAGAATGTTTATATATGCGTATTATTGCGCCATGGGCAGATCACAATTTGATATACCAATAGTATTGGTATATCAAATTGCTTTATACCAACACTTTAAATGTATGTTATTTGTTAATGTATGTGGTATAAATATATATATATATATATATATATATAACCTATCTTGCTGTACCTATCTTGTTGTTAGCTGAGTGCAAACACTTAATCTAAGCCAGTAAAATCTGAAATGTAGGTCACAGTGCCATTCTTTTGTGATATGGCTGTGGTACCAACAGTGATGCATACAATCATCTACTTGGATGACTCATGCATGAACAGTGCTAGAGAAATAAACTTAAAACAACATTTAACCAAAGTCAAGTGAAGCATGAAAAATAGGCCACAATGACCTAACTTTGTGATGAGAGTGTAGTACTCTTCAAGAAGCATTACCTTGTCAAGTTTCATGAATATACAGGCAAAAGTATATGTACACGTGCTACAATCTGATTAAAATCAGATCTCCACTGTCATACATGAAGATTTGATAGCAACTGTTCTGAGGTCATGTTCTGATGACCTTTGAATTAGCCAATGGAAATGCAACCTTCAGGAATCTAAAAGTGAATCAAATCATTTGGCACGTGCCAAGTCTCTTCATCCCTACTGCTCAGTCTCCCAAACACTAAGATATAAGACTTCATCTGATTGGCTCATAAAATTAGTGACTATGGTTATAAAACTGGCCACCAGAACATGATCTTTAAGCAGTCACTGTCAGATCTTCTGGTAGGACAGTGGAGATCCGATTTTAATCAGATTGACAGGTGCTAAAACCTACTGGTTATAAGCTAAACACAAACTTAACCTAAGCCAGTAAAATGTGAAATTCAGGTCAGTTACATTCTTTCTGTAGGAAGGGTGTGGTACATAATAGAGGCATTCAAGAATTTAGTTTGATTATTCTAATACGAATAAATTTTGCAAAATAAATACTCTCCTACAGCATCTTAATTACACATGACCATGTGCTAAACCATATGATGTAGAACTTAAAAAAGTACAACTATTGAAATTCATATAAATATGCACGTAACTCATTTAAATTTAGAGAATAAACATGATAACTTTACTCTGCTTAACTGTGTATGTTGATATGGAACTTGAAACTAACTTTATATTCACCGAAATCTATATTCAGTGGTCAATCTGTACACACAGCCATTCAGAAAAAGTTATTTGGTCTTAGATATTATGGGCCTGACACTAAGTCTATATTTAAAACATAAAGACAATCAGAAATAGTATTTCAGTCTTGGATATTTTCCAGAATACAGCCATTATTTATTCACAATATCAAAATATTTACCTTAAAGATTCAGAAAGTGGAGTAAGAGTGCCATCTCCTCTGTCCACAACTCGAAAGAAGTTTAGCTGGTCCCCTTCTCTAAACACCAGTAATGTGACTTGTCTGTTGCCTGGTAACTTCTCCCAGATTTCATCACGATTTGCTTCAACATATTCTGCCATTTCCCTGAGTTGTGGATCCTCCATTGGAACTGAAACATCAGATACAGAATTTACTGACAACTCACATAAAGAATCCAGATCTTTTTACAGAAAAATATTAACAGTAAGTTCAACCAAGAATATCTAGGGAATGCCTTGTCTTGCCTGATCTGCATTTGCACTACCTCAACAATCAGATTACTCTGATCTACTTTTCTATGAGTGAATAATACCCAAAAGATTACCCAGAGACATTCAAAGAACTCTTACATTTTTAACACTTTTTTGGAGAAAGTTTCTATAAACTAAATGAACTTAAATAATAAATAATAACTGATTACTGAGCTGTTATGTTCTTTGATTCCATAATATAAAAGTAACAATTTGTTACTGCTAGCATGACCAGAAAATAATCAACTCATAAGTCCTTGAATGCACACACCAAAACATTTGCTTAAATGTCACAAAGCTGGTGTAACTTAAAGTTACCTATCAGGAACTTACAAACATTATGGCAATTTAACACATTCAAACTTACAGCTAGTCAAAATTAGCATTTAACAACAATAATGGTGAAGTTTTCCAAAACTCTCACATCTAGCTTTTAAAGAATCTGACTGCTCAGTTGACAGCAACACATTATATTCAGGAGTTCACTCTAACATGCATCCCTTGCACTAATGACCCTTATTTTTCATCTCTGGTACACACAGGGCACATAAAAGGAAATAAAGATACAAGATTGTTATGGCTGATTTTAGACCAAACCGAATGCATCACTAGGTTCCTGCGCAGAATATGACCACTGACTGAAATAAAATGCCTTACTGAATTTCATTAGTCTGAACACCAATCATGAGAATATAGTGGATCAATGAGAGTATCTGTAAACAAAAGATGAAATCTTCAGTGAAAACAGTGCTATATTTATTTTCAAAAGTAGTGTACAGGGAGGACTAAATGTAGACTGGAATGTTGTTGTTGTTGTTGTTGTTGTGGGGCTTAACACCATTTTTCAGCACATGATAGGCTATACATGGCGGCCAGTATTAATGGTGGAGGAAGAAACCGGGAAATCCCTGGAAAGAACCACTGACCCACGAGAAGCTACTGGCAAACTTTCTCACATATCCACATTCGCCGAATCCTAGACTCGAACCCACGCAGACAGAGGTGAGACAGCAGTGATCCGTAACGGAGAGCGCTTTAGACCACTAGGCCACTCGGGGCCCCTTAGACTGGAATGTCCAAAATAAGTTCTAGCAGGGAATGGGTACTTGAGCAAGAGGAATTAACATCCCAGTCTGGAAGGCTCTTGACAGGTCCTATCAACTGTCAACATGCTTATTTTAGTAGATAATTGTAGAAAACAATGTTGTAGTCCGACTCTGTAGTGACTGATTTAAAGCATACATCACTGGAAAACTAAATATTGATACAGTGGTGGAAATTAATTAATCCAGAGCATGAGTGCCTGTGATATTAATATGTGTTAAAATTTCTTAAATAAGGAATAGATATGGGTATTTGTGACCTGTTTTCTAAATAACCCCACCTTTCAGGCAAGAAGAGGCCACTCCTCTGGGCCCCAAATGTTTCCCTTTCTTGAATGAACAGATATTCAGAACATCATGCAGAACAACTTTTCTTTTAATTCAGGATACATTTACCATTCTGTTTAAGCAAAACAAGAACATGGTCCATCTCTGATCTACAAATTGCTACATGTGGGTATGTGAGCTTGACTGATGAAGCATCTGAAACCAGATCCATACCAAGCTGCAATAAAACCAGATCCATACCAAGCTGCAATAAAACCAGATCCATACCAACAAATAACTGACTAACTGAATCTGAATACTTTTCAAAACTGGTACTGAAATATTCATTGAGAGCATTTTGTAATAGACACAAAGAGGAAATGAAAACTAGATAGCTGACATAACAATGAAAACAAAAGTTCCTCAAAGGGATTGCCACCCAGCTCGGAATTCAAAATAAGGCCGTTTCTTCATTTTAATGTAAAGTATTGAAATAATTTCTGATATTCTTCAGTGATAACAAGATTTTCAAATTAATTGCTGTGATACACATGTTGGATGTCAGATCAGCACCAGTTTCATTAGGGCAATGTAGACATCATTAGAAGTCTTTTGGTGAAAACCCCATGTCATAACAATCATCCTTTCAGGGGGAGCAGTGATAACAAATTTTTTAAGACAGAAGACTTGGCAGCCATATTGGACGTATGACTGGCATCAATTTCATTTAACTAGGTATCATAAGAAGTATAGTACAGCTCATGCAATGTTTTGAGTCCCTGAGTTTCACAGTGGGGGTAAAGAGATAATGAAGAGAAGTAAAAAGAAAACCCTCCACCAGCTCTGTCTATAATGATGGAGTTGCCACGGCTTCAGAAAATAGCACTGTACTCTATGCTTCTTTGCAGATTCACATGACCACCGCACACTTTCTGAAGCCATCTACTTACTTTATTATACTGAAAAATGGTATCATTCTGTTCATTATATTGTACGTCTCTGATATATGTGTGAGAGACAGCACACAATACCAGTATTAAAATTTTGTAACTTTAAATTCAACTGTGCTATTTTGTATTAATTACCAAAGTAGCATGTTTTTTTTAATAATCAAAATAGTCACAGCAAGCCATCATGGATACATGCGACTTGACAAGTACACTTTTTGAAAATAGATTCTATGTGCAAACTGATAACCTAGCACAATGGAAGCCATCAACACAGTTGTTTTCTTTGCTACTTACATATTAATTTCATGTGCAAACCAATAACCTAGAACAACAGAAGCCATTAATACCATTTGTTTTCTTTGCTACTAATGTGGTAATTTTATGTGCAAACTAAAAACATAGCACAACAGAAGACATCGACAGGGTTTGTTTTCTTTGCCATGAACATGTTAATTTCATGAGCAAGCTGATATCCGAAAAGCATAACAGCAGCTCTCCTGCAGGTTTGTTTTCTTTGCCAATATGTTGACTGCGAGATAACTGAGCAAGGTTTATTTTACTGAATGAGCATTTTGTTGAATCATCCTGCATAACCACACTGTTATAGCAATAAGACAATATCTGACGTAAAAAGACTGGAAATATTGTTTGATACTAGGACAAGAAAAAAAACCTGACACATATTTAAACTGGGTATTATATTTTTATTTGAAGTAAAAAACAGCTCTATACCTGTACTGCACAGTGGAAGAAAGGACAATCTACAAAGAGGCTAGAGAGAGAGAAGGAAAAAGAAATATCGCAATGCCAACCTATCACCAACAGTGAATGGAAACGACTGGAATCGTGTGATGCTGACATGCCCGCTATTTGAGTTCGATCAGTCACTCAATTATATGACGAAATTTGGTCTATCACTTTAACAGAATGGCTAATTGAATTTTTGCATCAAGTCTGTAACTATATTTCTAAGAGAAAATTAATCATTCCAATATCATGGTCAATTTAAGTTTGTTGATGTAATTGATAAAATTGTTATATAATTCATCCTTTTGTTATTAGTAATGAGACAGACAACACTTTGATCATTCTGTTCCTTGTCTGTACAACTACCTTTTATCGTAATTCCTGCCTTCAAAATTCAACTGGGGAGCATGTTACCAACAGAAATTATAAGTAACCAACCTATGTAAAATTTAAAACTTACTTGGCCTGGGATAAGAAAGATACTGTACAAGCAGACTTATCAAAACAACTGAATCCTTTCTATTAGAATGACAATAATATACAGCTTGAAGACATGAAGTCCTTTTCACTTCACCATTTTGACTTAACAATTAACTCATTAACCCCAAATAATTATGAAGATTATGCATCAAGTCAAGTCAAGGTTGTACCCTACTTCCAAGCTCTGCAGTGTAAACATCATTTATGATACACCAAAGAAAGTGGTATTGCAAAAAAGATGTAAGATAAAGTTTTCAAGATCTGGGTTTTTTAACCAAAAAAATGCCAGTTTTGGACCAGTGTTTATGAACAGATTTGAGAATTTATGCACTTAAATCTAAAACACACCAGCCCTAACACAGATGAACCTTCGAAAAAGGTATGTTAGTTTAATATTTTGGAGTAAAAAGGGGCCAGGACTAAAAAATCTTGGGTCCAATATGCAGAAAAGCCCACCCAAAAATGTCCTATTTTCACTCTTCTGCACATATGCAGAAAAATAGCCAATAGAAAACAAACCTTTATGCACCTAAGCATCCAGCTAAATGAAAATTTCTTGGAAACATGTGTTTTGATGCATTCAGAAGTAATTCCAAATTTCTTTTACTACCACCATTTCAGTCAAAAAATTAAAAGTATCTCCAGGGGTTGACAGGTTCAGACATCATTATTGGGCAATTCCATGTACTCTGATGCAATAAATATGCATATATTTACAGCAGTGCCAACCTTCCAAAATGCATGTTGTTGTTGTTGTTGTGGGGTTTAGCGCCATTTTTCAGCACACGATAGGCTATACATGGCAGCCAGTATTAATGGTGGAGGAAGAAACTGGGAAAATCCCTGGAAAGAACCACTGACCCACGAGAAGCTACTGGCAAGCTTTCTCACATATCCACATTCGCCGAATCCTAGACTCGAACCCATGCAGACAGAGGTGAGATGGCAGTGATCTGTAACGGAGAGCGCTTTAGACCACTCGGCCACTCGGGGCCCCCCAAAATGCATGAAAAAGTTTTTCAAAATAATACATGGATCACAACCAGTGTACCAGTGAGGGTCTGACCTTCAACATATTACATATGGATAATACTGGTTGCTGATGAATCGGTCTTTGGTTGTGAATACCAACAGACAGCTAAAGTAGTTTGTCCTTTTTCTGCTGTATACTGTCTTATTTTGTTTTTCATTCGTTGTATATAAATACATGTACTGTGCAACATTTACATATATGTATTCTTGTATCACCAAGTATATTTGAAAATCAGATGATAGAGGATATTTTCTTTTCCTACATTAATACTGGATATATTTCATCATGTGGTACCAAAAACATGATATTTTAACAAGTGGCCAAGCCACAGGTTAAAATACATGTATATAGTTATTGGTACCACAGGATGAAATATATCAGGTATTAAGGTATGATGAGAAAATTTTCTTTTTATTATATATCAAGCTTGCTCCAAAAATTGACGTTTAGAAGATTTAAACTCACTCTTTGGCACAGAATCCTTAACCCAACCCATTTTTCATAAATTTACCTCACTTTCATCGCCTGGTCATATAAATGTAAGTGACTTACGAAAGCAGTAGGATTGGGTTGTCCTAATCTGTCGCAGTAAATCATATTTTTGTCATTTTGTAAACTATTTAACCCTATCTGAAAAAAATGCAAGTTTGATTCAGCATTGCATCAAGCAGGTTTGTTATTGTTAAGGATGAGGAAATAACTTAAGAGAGATGCAAACGGCATCTGGTCAAATGAATTTATCAAACATTAATTTCCATGTCTGAAATAATAGGCAGTTTCTATTTATTTGATCTAGCTCATGAAGTAATCATTTTTGTTGTTGCAGGTACAACTTTTATAGGCATGCACAATCAAGCATCACATGGCATCATGGGAAATCTATTATTTTCACATGAAAAATGTAGGAATGAAAACATGAAAATTGTTTTGCCATTAAGTCTCTATATTTCACACTTAAGTATATAATATTAATATTAATATTTTACTCTTTTCTTTTTCTTGTTTGTGCTACTCTAATACTTGCATAATACAGTAAAATGAGATGAAATTTTTCCAAAGCATTTTTAGATTGTTTCTTTAGTAAAGTCAGTCATTCTCAGTCTCTGTCTCTCTCTCTCTCTCTCTCATAAAATATGGAATCCATATCAATGCTGCTTAAGTTATTGTAATCAGAAGCAATCAGCAGCATAAACATTTTTTAACATGCTTTGGTAATAGCACAAGTATTCCCTGATTGCCTAACTTTCATTAATTAGCGGCCTCATCATACACAAAAGAATAAAGATGTTCCTCCAAGAGTTTGAGAAATAACACTAAAAGCTGATTAACGTTGACCAGATTTTACTTTTTTGATGCTTGACATGTGAACATTTTTGCAAAATAACCTTGAGTTTGGATGGAAACCTGCATGCATGGTTGTTTCAGAAGCTGAGAAAGACCGGATTCCCTGGGAATCTCTGCCACTAGATTCTGGAGGTCACTGAATTTACCTTGTGTGGAATCAATTTGGATCAAAAAGTAGCAGAAAAGGTGCACATTTAAATATGTATGCTATACAGCTGAAACTGCCTCAGGTGGGTGAAATTACATTATGGTTCATTGAGAGCCCAAGATTTGACTGGTCAATACTCTTTTGGAATTACATACACAACATCAACATCAAGCTTGGATCTTGGTGATTTAGCATTTTAGCCCTCTACCATACTAAGCTGCACAAAGGAAGAGGAAATAATGAACCTCAACTTCATCAGCTCTCCAGTGCACAAATATATGTATTCATAATTCCATTCAAACTCCTACAACTCACAAGAAGCATTTTGACTTTAACAACTTACTCCTTCTGGTGTTGATTGGCCCTCCTCGCATGGCAAGGACTAGTTTTAGTGTGGCACCTTCATGGATGCTGTAGTCATGGAGACAATAATCATCTTCCAACTCCATAGAGTTCCAAATCAAGTGTTGCTGGGCAATGGGAATACCTGAAAATGCAAAAATAAAACAAAAATTAAATAGATGTCTCTCAATGAAGAATCTTACTATTGCAAATTCTAAAGTTAAACAACCACTATCTTTCAACCCTGAAGACATGCTTGCATATATAAATACACTGTCTTTCGTGCACCTTTTTGTAAATAAAGTAGGGATAAAGAAAGCTTTAGTTCTTGAAAAGGAGAGAAAAAGTAAAAGCAGATAGGTATACTTCAGGAAATAAATGTCAGGCAGAATCTATGTAACAAATAAAATTTAAAGATTTCATGCCAAAACATTTTCTGCCTAGTTTTGTTAAATCAGTCTGGGCTTTGATGAGAAGCTGTAAAAATAATTTTTGATAATACACTAAAGATGATGGATGACAGATCATGCCCAACAAACAAAAGGACCATAAGAAAGGTCACTTGGCTTTATGGTCACATGAGCTAAAATTGATTTTAAAAAAGCAGGAAACACAACCACACCTATTATGAGCGATTGCCTCTTCTGCCAAGAACAGGTCATATCTTATCACTGGGTATCATATAACACAAAATCATATATTTGCCAGTAAAAATAAGGCCTTTGACAGGTGGTATCCCAAAATCAGTGGTCTTTCAAGTCAAGTGTTACTGCGCTTCTTGATTACATGTATAAAACACGTTTGTCTAAAAAAATAGAAGTCATTATGGCAATAGGCTTTTTTTTATTCTATTCTGCAATGAATGCCATTGCTAAAAAGTAGACAGCATGACATCTAGAGCCCTTCTAAATGTAGATTGGGCCTCTGCCATAATCTAAGTGAGTTGCCTGTTGGCCTTATACAAAGTTAGTGTTATCTAATTTGGCTGAAAAAAATCCTTAGTGAACTTACAAAATAGAGGGTGTGAAACTTGACAAAAAAGCCTGCAAGCCCACAGGACCAGTAACGTGAAAATACAACTTGTCCTCTCCATAACCAACGAGTCTTTTATATCATCAAACAAGACAAAATGTAGTCAGTGACTCGATGGTAAATGAAGGTAGGCATGATATCCTCCCTCAGTAAGGTTACTTATACAATGAAATGTAGAACATAAAATACATAATAGAATATTCTTATGTCAAACTGATTACATTTATTAAATTCAGCATAACATGGCTACTATTTACTGATGATGACAGTGATGCTCACTGTCTAGCTGATCCAGATCCATGCCTAGCTCATCTATAGGCTTGGCATCATAGTCTAACCATTGATGACCATTCTGAATCATAGTCTAACTGTTGATGACCATTCTGAATCATAGTCTAACTGTTGATGACCATTCTGAATCATAGTCTAACCACTGATGACCATTCTGAATCACAGTCTAACTACTGATGACCATTCTGAATCACAGTCTAACCGTTGATGACCATTCTGAATCATAGTCTAACCGTTGATGACCATTCTGAATTATAGTCTAACCGTTGATGACCATTCTGAATCAGTCTAACCGTTGATGACCATTCTGAATCAGTCTAACCGTTGATGATTATTCTGAATTATAGTCTAACCGTTGATGACCATTCTGAATCAGTCTAACCACTGATGACCATTCTGAATCACAGTCTAACCACTGATGACCATTCTGAATCATAGTCTAACCACTGATGACCATTCTGAATTATAGTCTAACCGTTGATGACCATTCTGAATCAGTCTAACCATTGATGACCATTCTGAATCAGTCTAACCATTGATGACTATTCTGAATCATAGTCTAACCACTGATAACCATTCTGAATCACAGTCTAACCATTGATGACCATTCTGAATCATAGTCTAACCACTGATGACCATTCTGAATCATAGTCTAACCACTGATAACCATTCTGAATCATAGTCTAACCACTGATAACCATTCTGAATCATAGTCTAATGTTGATGACCATTCTGAATCAAAGTCTAACCACTGATGACCATTCTGAATCATAGTCTAACCATTGATGACCATTCTGAATCATAGTCTAACCACTGATAACCATTCTGAATCATAGTCTAACCACTGATAACCATTCTGAATCATAGTCTAACGTTGATGACCATTCTGAATCAAAGTCTAACCACTGATGACCATTCTGAATCATAGCCTAACCATTGATGACCATTCTGAATCATAGTCTAACCACTGATGACCATTCTGAATCATAGTCTAACCACTGATGACCGTTCTGAATCATAGTCTAACCATTGATGACCATTCTGAATCATAGTCTAACCACTGATAACCATTCTGAATCATAGTCTAACGTTGATGACCATTCTGAATCATAGTCTAACCATTGATGACCATTCTGAATCATAGTCTAACCTTGATGACCATTCTGAATCATAGTCTAACCATTGATGACCATTCTGAATCAAAGTCTAACCACTGATGACCATTCTGAATCACAGTCTAACCATTGATGACCATTCTGAATCATAGTCTGAGCAAGAATCAGGATCCTCATCTACTGAACTGTCATCAATGACTTATCAGAACTAGACTCAGTCAATAAAGATGAGTGTGTGGTATCCAACATACAGTTGCTCATGAAGTTCAGCTCAGCATCATGAATGATATCTGTGCCTGGAGCTCAGTGAATTTTCACATCAGTGTCTTTAATTGTAGAAAAATTTACTTAACTGAAACGTCATCTGCATCATCTAGTTTTCTTTAAACTAATTTACCTTTCTAATGCATGTCTGTGATATAATTTGTCTAAAAAGTAGACCATGTTTGTTTACCTGTGACACGTGACAGCTAACTGCTTAGTCCTGTAACATTAATGAACTATTCCATGACTCCTGGGTCAATATGGTTAATTACATGTACACAGACCAACCTTTTGCAGGATATATATATATATATATATATATATATATATATATAACAAGTAATGATGCTATGTATGTTGATACAGAATGGAGTAGAAATCATTCACGCATGAAACGAATTCGGTAATTTTATGTCATGAAAGGCTTGCATGAAAATTCACTGAGCTCAAGTCTCAGATATACTTTGTGATGCCGAGATGAACAAACTATAACAGTATTGTCATGGTCTTGGCATGCATCTGGTTTCTATATTCTAATTGAATTCTGTATTCCAGCTATCATTTTCATTTCAATGTGTTTTGTTCCTTTTGAATAGTTCATTTTCTCCATGGATATGTTTGGTTTTTCTGCCTGTGATAGCTTCAAGACATCAAAATACCCCCAGACGTTGAGAATCTAAAGTAGCATATGTGTTATCAGGCATCACACAGATGCAGAAAAGTCTTATCTGGAGTTACAAGCACCTTGTGATTAAACAAAAGTTATTTATCTTCTCATAGCACCCATAATCACATGTGGTCACCAGAAACAATTCACTGTTATTTATTTTTCACTTTGTATTTAATATTTCTTTTAATATTATAAAAAAAAAATATATGTGTAGCTTAAATTTACTTGGCATACCTAAAAGTCCAACTGGTCAGACAGACTGGCTACTCACTGTTGTACCAAACTGATGTCAAACTGGTTGGCATAGGATCAGCAGAAATTGCACATGCTGTCCTGGTGGCTGAGTGGCATAAGTGCTTACCAATCGCTGCAAACTCTGCCATATATGCAATTGATGTTATTGATATATGGAGTGTTTTCTGTGACACAGCTACTACAGTGTGACATAACTACTGTAATTGCATGAACAAAACGTGAAGGAATTGATTTTACTGATTGAAGATAAAAGAGACCCATGACTTTCCAACTTCATTCCATGTTCAACTTTGACTAAGCAACATGAAGATTTCTGCAGCATACAGAAAATAGAGCAATTGAAGCCCCATGAAATTTTTTTCCTATATATCAAGACAAAATACCCAGTCAGTAAATCGACATTATGTCAAAGATGAAGACTTACAAATAAAGATCCTATGAACTGAGGTAATGCCACAAGTATTATAAATTACATACATAAACATGCAGAAATTTGGAAATTGTGTTGGTAATGTGTGTTCCTCTTCAGCAGAACATACTCCAATTGCTAATGAACATTGACTCTGCCAATTAATAAGGAAACTGGACACTGGTTTGAAACATAACCTAGAGAAAACATTGCTATGAAATCAAAGAAGAAATTTAGAAGACAAGCTCACATAATCTGGAATGTGATGGTAGCAGAAGAATGCCAAAGTCGGTTAAAGGAGACTTAAGTTTCCTTAACAACTGCAACCAACTTTGGCATTCCTCAGCTACTATCACATTTCAAAGAACTGAAATATATATCAATGCAATCTGAATATGCATCCACCTGCATGTGACAGAAAAAGATGTCAAAGTATAGTCTGACTAGAGTGATTAGACTTTTATCTGTGGAAAAGTGTCTATATAGACTACCAGAGTGTGAGATATTCTTGAAAATTTGGCGTCTAGTTCCCTGTAAGTCAACCAGGGAACACGCTACACAATGCCATTAAGTTATGCTGAAAAAAATCATAAATGACCTCTTGTCATCACACTCAACAGATGGCCAAGTCTTTTTCCAGTCATCCTGGAAGGTCTGCAGATGTTTATTTTTTCATAATTTCCATTCTATTTGGACCTGGTACATTTGAATGCCTGCAGTGCCACAGGTTTTGTAACAGATGAATTTCATGTAAGTGATTCTTGCCTTCCACCAGTAAATCCATAAACTCACAGCATCTAGAACGGTGGTTCCCAACCTTTTCAAGTATGAGGACTCCTCCTTAACTTCAAAAAATTTTGTGGACACCCACACACTAAAAAGCTGTACTAAATACATAATCCCTTTCCCCCCTTCCCACCAGGGGTCCAAGGCCCAGAGGTTGGGAACCACTTAATCTAAAACATATGGTAACTCAATACCAATGATAGTTTTAGCTACAGTTGAAACCAGAACGTTTGATGAAAATTTGCAGACTTCCTGTATATTTTACAACACCAGTCTCTAACAATCAACCAATTTCTGCTTGCATAAATACACGTTTATGGCTCTTTTAAAATGTTTTAAGGATTCAAAATTGCATTTTCTGCAATTTTTAGGAACAAATAAGAAATATATAAGGTCGAATAAGCAAATGCTGCTTACATATGACTGGTTCACTGCCATTAAAATGAACCATGGACCATAATTTTTAGGCCCTGTTCCTACGAACATAATTTCCCAGGTAAAATAAAACAAAGACTAAATAAAGTTCTGAATAGTTCTAACATACCATACATGACAAGCTTTCCACAGAAGGTAATATTATCTTTTCTGCCTGATCACACATACACATTCCAATTAAATAATGTTGGAGTGAGCCTGCCACATTTATTGGTGATCTTTCTAATCTTGCAACATGCTGCACCATAACAGATCTCAGTAGTCTGACCTCTCAACAGACAATAGCATTAAAGTCAAAATTTGTAAATCCAACTTTTGGAGCTAAAACAAAAATCTCACTTTATTTACAGGAACTTTCTAAAGGATTAACAAAATCCAAATATGTTTAAACTGATCACCCTGAATAAACAGGCATGCCACATGTAAAATCAGCTGACTTCAGTCTGTACTCTTCACAAATGTATGCATTCAAACTGTTAGAGAAGACTGCAAGTGGCATTCATTTAATCAGTGAACCTGTCATGGTATCTGTGTGTGCAGAGGATTTGTTTTCTGGCAAACACCCAAGATATTTCAAATTTGAAAAACTATCTCTGTCTACCTTTTGTATGATCTTTTGTAGTGCGAGCACTTAGAAGACTTGAAATGAATAGCTAGCAATGGAAAATTTAGAACATACAAAGCAAAATTTAGAACATACAAAGTACTTTTTGCCATGAACAATTTGGACGATAAGGGACATCACATCAATTTGTATGCAAAGTTATTTCAATACCACATCAAGCATATATATAGACTGCTCCAGTGGCCTAAGTGGTTAGAGCATCCACTTTGGATATGGGAGGTCATAGGTTCAAACCCTGTCCGTGACACACCAGACTTATAAAACTGATATTCACAGCTGCCTCACTCTGCACTCAGCATTAACTCATTAACCCCTGGAGGTTTTTGTCGTTTTCACCTGAAATGCGAGTAGGAAACCCATTTTGGGGGCTATTTCTGAATACATCCTAATAAATCGACCTCCAAGACATTTTAGGTTAACCTAATGCCTAGTTGTGTTAGAAACATTGTTTTTCATTGGCTATTTCGCCTGAGCATGAGCAGAAGGGTAAAAGTTGGACTTCTTTATTTTGCTTAACGGACCCATCATTTTCGTGTCGAGACCACTCTTTATTCTAAATGCCCATCTTATCCTACTTTTTGCAAAGGTTCACCTGTCTGTGTGCAGTTCAGACCGGTCTGTCTTAGATCTGAGGCCAAAAAGTCTAAAATCCAGACACAAAATCGGATTCCGACCTCGGGTGAATTTCGGCTGGAAAAACTCGGGTCCAAAAAGTTACGTTTTTCCCTCTGTATTTTGTAGTGCAACTAGAACATCCATATTATTTGGTATCATCGTAAAGCTACATCTGTCTACCTTTCTATAATACCACCCACTTTATTGTGTCGTACATGACCTTGACGCTACAGAGCTCAGAAGTAGGCTACCACCTCCTGCAGCATAAACACGGCGCCAGGGGTTAATGAGTTAAGAGGTTAATGTTAGTACTGGTTGGTCTGGTGTCAGGATAATGTCACCTTGGGGGGGGGGGGGTCACATCATGCTACATATCTGTAGCATGATGCCCAGTGCTAGACAACACTATAAACTGCCAAGCTGCAGACATTATATGGGGGCTATCATTCCTGTCATGAACAATAGCAACTCTTAACCGACATCATTTAGTACAGTGGTGGTATCCTTGAGGTGCTATCATATTAATGTATCAAAACATTGTATCATGTATCACCAAAGTGTTGGTAAAAAATAATTTAAAGTGCTTAGATTATTTTCAGTGTAAAGGTTCAGTCAATATAAATCAAAATTAAGTACCATTAGAAAATTAACTTCCATCAGTTATAATAAATAATCAATTACACTGAATGCCTGCTTTTAATAATATTATTGAAGTGGAATATTTTTTTTCCAATTTAAGGGATAAAGTTTGAAAAGTTATCAATCTGTCTTATTTCAATTTCAAGCAGTGGCATGAACAAAATGTATTGATCATTGCTGAACAACCCTCCAACCAACACTATACTCAGCACAGTAACAGCACCCAGTTGATTTGCTTTGTCATGTATCACACAAAGGCATAAGGCATACAAACTTGCTTCTTGACTGATCAAGTAATTAGATACCTTACCCCACTGAATTATTCTTTGTAATTTTAAACAAGATCAGGCATCTATTAGCAAACAAATACTAAATATACCAATTTAATATATGGAACAGTTAAAAGGCATACCAATACTGAGTCATCACAGTTCATACAGGCCCTGTAGTGTTGTTAATGAAAAGCCAAGTCTTTGTTTCCAATGTCATATATCAAATGGCTTCATAAACTAAAACAGTGACCTATGCACATGTCCTGAAATTCTTTATAACAACCAAATATTCTGTACATTTCAAGTTGAAACTCTATGCCTGTGCCATGTGTCAATAAATATTGTGATAAACAACCTACATACAATGATAAATATTTATGCATGTAACCAATAAAGAAGCAAACAACAATTCATGGCCAATGAAGACTTGTTGAAGTAACTTTCATAATGTATAATATACTTTTTGATGCAATTCTCCACCTTCAGTATCACTGTAGTATAGTGGCAAACTATTGTATGCATCGATACATCTCTTAATCATTTAACACAATATAATGAGATGTATTTCAGTATAGAAAAGAGTAGATAATAAAAATGTATACTGAAGACCAAAAGATAACAGACATGCTTGCTACAATTTGCCACTTGGCAACCTCTGTAAAAAGACGAGGCACTTTCATTAATGTTATTTACCCAAATCAGCACAAGTGACTAAAATGCTTTCACAAATTACTAAAATGTCATCTAGTGCATTGCCAATACTTCCTCTTTGAGATTCAAGTATAATGCAGCTTCCCAATACTGTCCTTAACCAGATTGATCAATAAACAAAGACACCAAACACACGTCTTCAGTGGTATATTGGAACTGAAGATAATAAAACATGACAATTTTTTTTCATAACAAAGTATTACATTGTCATTGTGTTGTGTACTAGCCATAATACATAAAAATATCATCTGATCTCAAGATAATGAATTGTTCCAAAATCATACGTACATGTATTGTTACAGGGACTGGCCACATTATTTACTGATCCAAACTTTTATCTGGATCTTGTTTGTAGGTCATAACTAAATATGTCTACAAATCAGGACATTATGTTCCATTCTATCAGTTAAAATTAGTACATAAACAGTCAATATGTTATTTGTGTATGCTCAATGTAAAAAACATTATCTTTTCTGAATGGTATTTGTGTAAACAAGTGCAATCAAGGTGTGTCTGTGTATATATATATATATATATATATATATATATATATATATATATATATATATATATATATATATATATAGTTGGCACAGTCCTTTTGACAAGTCACATACCGCCATTATTAACTGACTTTCTGAGAATATCAGGACTCAAATAATTTTACTCTTCTACTCATATTTATGAGTGATGACTGAGGAAAGGCAAGTTTTTTTTTTTCTGGATGAGTGGCATTTTAAGCAGATGCAGTATATTCATGTACAGTGTATGATTGAGTTAAACTGGTATAGAACAATTCAAGGTTCCAATTCACTTGCCCTGAAGGACCAGTAGCCTAATGAATATCTGTCATGCCCTCAAATAACATGTTCAGGAAAAAGGATTGTTCCAAATGAATTGAAACAGACCTGTAAACATTGTAAAAGTTTTCTAAGACAGTGATTCAACTTGTTCATGTTTCTTTCATATTTTAATTTCCTCAATTTGAAGATTTGTTGCTACATATAGTGGCCAGATATATTTTAAAAATGGTGACAACATCATGGTAGATAAGAAAGCTGATGCTCGCAGTACGACTGAAATATCTTTGTTCAAATGTAATTGCTACTACCCAAATCTCCGGGACTAGGTGACATATATATTATGGTATCTGGATTTCTCCCCCAATATTCGGTTCTAGAACAGATCCCATCAAATCTTCACATTTAGCAATTTTATTTTCACATACAAAAGTGATAATTGGCTGAATCAATTTCTTTGTTATTTGAAACCTGATGCAGTTTTAGTTGCATAAACTAAACATTTCATATCAGTCTAGCTCCACTCACACATAATTATAAGGTCCTTCACATGCTTTGTGTCCAACCATTTTGTGGTGCCTGAGACTGGGTGGCCATGATGCATAGGCTACATAAATGGAATTACCGGTGTAAGCAAATACACATTACAGTTTGGAATTAACAGTTTAAGCAAAAACACATTCAGTTTGGAATTGCCAGTATAAGCCAAAACACATTTCAGTTTGGAACTATTGGTAAAAGCCAAAACACTGTTCAGCTAAACATCTGTCCTAACACTGTGCTCAAAGCAATAGCTACTTTTACATTCAAATGGTAAACAGAAAAGAGTCAAGACATTTGTCACTACAGTAGAACTTCAATTATCCGGCACCCAATTAACCATCAGACTCTGTTAACCATCAGGGCATTGTATGTCAAAATATTTAAATCAGGTACATGTACATATGTAGATATTATGATTTTTTGATGACCAGCTCTACTGTTTAATGTATATATTCTATTATCCATCTATTCTCATATCTGTCATGGTCTTGGTCCCGCACCCTGATGGATAATCAAAGTTCTACTGTATGTTCAACTTCACTTACTTTAGTATAAAAAAACACAGAGAATCTAAAGCCTGGAAAAAAAATACCAACATGCAAAATTAAAAAGTTATATTAAAAAAAAATGTCTGAATGGCATCAACCAACATAAACAGGGTTTTTCATATGATTCCAGCACTAAGAGTTCTATGAAGATCCCAATGCTACAGTATCTATATAGTGTGATTGTGAAATTATATATTTTCAAGCATTTCTATGAGAATAGGATTATAATTATAACAACAGACAGAAACCATTATAAACACTTCTGTAACATTTTAAACAACAGTACAAGACTGACATATGCCATCATATGCCTTTAATTTTCTCTATTTTTCCCACAAAAATTGTATGCATATTTTGTAAGAATGTCCCAACCTCTCAATCTCCATCCCCTTGGGGGTATATCAAAGAATCTGAAATTGTTAAGAAACTATATACTGATCAAAGAAAAGATCATTCTTACAGTACTGAACACTAAGCACAATATATGAAAACTGTAATCATTATGGTGGCGCTCTACAGTTTCGTATTTTGCATAGGGTTAGAATTTTAAAGAAAAAGAATTCCCCCGGGTTTCCTCACTAGTTATACTGGCTATTTAAAAAAAGACCTTGTGTATCTTAGGTATTGTTCAAAGAACCTTTAATTCCCTTTATTTTGGTGTATGATTGATGGGTGTAATATGGGTTATAGAGTATACAGCTTGGCCTTAGTCCAGATGTGTACCTTTCAAAAAAGTGCTAGCTCCACTTAGTCATTTTCACTTCCTGAACTTCAGAGGTAAATTGTAAAAAACAGAGCTGATAACATTTTTTTTACATTTTATATATTTGGTAATTCATTCACTGCACTTTCAGACACTGGTATTGTCTAGTCTGGAAAAATTCATTTTCCTTATTTTAATAGCTGCTAAGGATAGTGTACTTTAGACAAATTCAGGCTGATTTTTGGAGCACAAGGGAGCAGTCATTTTAGTTAGCAGTGTGCTAAGATCATTTACAATTTCCAAAAGTACAATATCCAAAGAAATGTCAGCCACATTACATCAAAGTAGCATAGAAGTATGCCAACATTCTCTCCACTGTGCATGTTTAAATGCAAACAACTTCACCTTACATATGTCACTCTCTCAAAAGTACATAATAACTGGTGAGTGCCCCCTATATGGTTGGTTGTTGTTGTTGTTGTTGTAGGGCTTAACGCCATTTTTCAGCACACGATAGGCTATACATGGCGGCCAGTATTAATGGTGGAGGAAGAAACCGGGAAATCCCCAGAAAGAACCACCGACCCACGAGAAACTACTGGCAAGCTTTCTCACATATCCACATTCGCCGAATCCGAGACTCGAACCCATGCAGACAGAGGTGAAATGGCAGTGATCCGTAACGGAGAGCGCTTTAGACCACTCGGCCACTCGGGGCCCCCCTATATGGTTGGAGTTGTTAGCTGGACACCATTTCTGCTCATTCACTATTGAATACAAAACACATTAAAAGGCTCTCCAAATTAATAATCATCAAACTAATAAATTTACGTTTTCACAAATAATATACAGCCCTGTTTTGCAGTTTTTGAGGTTAATATTCTTAATAAATTTGTATTTTTTATTACAACCATGGCAATAAATTTTCTTGCCTATTTGATGAATGGAAGTATCCTCTAATAACATCATCTAATACAATTAAAGTCAGCCAGATCATTTTAATCCATTTTATGTTATTCTTACATACAAGTCATAACCAGTCGCATGTATTTTTTTTTTTTAAAGAAATGTGAAGTCAAATCCACTTGCACTGTACCAGTCCATGGACTGGTGACCGTGAGGCACATGTTACAATTCACAGCTATTTAATATGCCATTTACAATGTTTTTACTCATATTGATTGCATATGACAACTCTCTTCTCTTTTTTCCTGAAAGAAATGACTGTTATGAAAATCATCCTTGATATCATAAAGTGTTAATTAAACTTGAACTATAACAGACATGTAACAACAGAAACGATTAATGAATGGAAACTGGTTAACCAGTATGAACAGAGGCTGAAAAATCTCTGTACCTGAAAATAAGTTGTCACACTTAAACTGTTTTTGCATAAAGAAGCAAAATGTGATATAAATTTAAATCTTTTGCAAATTTATAACCATTTATAATATTTTTCATCTATACAGAGCAAACACAAGAGTGAGAAAGTAGTCACACTTTCTTTTCATCTACCAATCCCGCAAAATATGCTGTATATATCAGGTTATTGTAAATTGGTAGCAAAAAGATGAAAATAAAAAAAATGCTTGTTGCAGACGTCAGCTATTTTTCCACCTCCTGCTAATATTCTGATATGAAACCAATTTACGAAATTTGAAAACCTGTCAGCAATCAATCACTGCTTTTTACAACTTGTGACATCACCAAGATATGTACTTTCCTCTCAATATCAAACACAAATAGGAATTTTTGGAATTTCATCATATTTATCTGATTTTATTATGTAACATTTACGACACAAATGTTATTTCCAGATATGCTGAGAAATAACTTCAAAATTTAATGTTTATTTTACTCTATGGATCTAATTAAGCTGAATGCCAGTGACCAATCTCTTAATGAACAAATGGGCATTTTGACAGCATGACACCCTCATTGTGGACATGATAAAACTTAGGAATGTTCTTAACATTTTGCTGGAATAGTTTAGATTGAAAATTTATGTTACTTTTATGATCAATTAGGTGTACACCACTTCATGAGTGTTATCTGTCTATTTACTGTTAACTGCAGATAACAAGCACCAGCTTGAAGTTTTATTGACTATTTCTTGAAATAATTACCTTTTTCATAGACATAACACTTATTTTATGACACTGAATTCTGTACCATATATCTACACACATTTCAACAATGGCATTTACAAGTATTATGTCTCTCTTCCTTCCTCATACAGCATAGTGAGAGAGATGGATGACAGTAAGCCAACAATTATGTGCTGAAACATGTATGCATGCATAGACGGGATTATAAATTTCTTGCAATTTCTACCCAAATATGCCGGGATGATACATGCATATCAATGCATATCAACTGGTATTCTCTGCACATATGGAGCAAGGGTTATCAGATGTCATTCTTTGTGTGGGTCCTCTATTATTAGTGTATTCAAATGTTTACTCTTTCTGATGTCCTTAGATTCAGTTTATCTCAAGGCCATATCTATACCACAACACAATTAGGCAACTTTTCTGCTGTCTGTCAGTTACATGTACATAATAAATTAATATACAGGTATTACAAACTGGACTGGGCCAGTTGCTTCTGAAATGATAACTGCCAAATTGCACAATCAAGCATTATGTTTGGGGAATACATATTGGTTTTCAAAATGGCTTAAATCCGTGACCCACACAACTGTCTAAAGCCAGTAACTATGAGCAAATGCCATGCAAGCCCAACAGCACTTTCATAATTTTCCAAGGACTGGCTCTGGGTGCATGCTAATTGCTAAAAGACAGTAGTACCCAAATGAAAGTCCCATACATGCTTTGACGTAAGATACATCACTTAATAAAACAATATTTTCCTTTGTAAGTAAATCACTTAAAGTCTATACTTTACATAATAATTCAAAACGAAACTGGGGCCCCGAGTGGCCGAGTGGTCTAAAGCGCTCTCCGTTACGGATCACTGCCATCTCACCTCTGTCTGCGTGGGTTCGAGTCTAAGATTTGGCAAATGTGGATATGTGAGAAAGCTTGCCGGTAGCTTCTCGTGGGTCGGTGGTTCTTTCCGTGGATTTCCCGGTTTCTTCCTCCACCATTAATACTGGCCGCCATGTATAGCCTATCGTGTGCTGAAAAATGGCGTTAAGCTCCACAACAACAACAAAATGAAACTAAAAGCCAAACACAGAAAAGAAATCAATAACTTTTATTTTTAAATGCATCTTTTACACCAAAATGACAAGAGTCACTTGAAGTGACTAATGCTCTACTGGGCTAAAAAAATTCCCAGGTATTCTAGATAGGACCTTTTCTTCCTTCTAATTGTCAGGTGTTTACAACATCACTGATATTCTTCAATAATAGCAAAATTTTTGAGTTAGATGATGTGGTACACATATCTGATGTCAACTTGGCACCATTTTCATTTAGGTCAAAGTACACATAATTAGAAGTCTTTTGATGAAAACCTATGACCAAATGAACATTATGAGAAGTTTTCAGGCGAAAACTCCACGTCAGTATGACTTTCTGTTCATGCAGAGATGTGATAACAAGATATTTAAAATGGCTGTCATGGTGCCATTTAGCACCAACTAGATGTCATAACAGATGTTGTAACAAAGAATTCCATGTTGATATGATCATAAATTCTGGGGAAGTAGCAATAACAAGATTTTCAAGATAGCTGCCATGATGGCTATTTTGGATGTCAGATCGGCATTATTTTCATTTAGGACCAAATATATAAAGTGTTTCAGTGAAAGTCTCATGTTGATTTGTTATCATTCAGCAGGAATAATAACAATGTTTTCAAGATGGTAACCATAGCAGCCATATTGGATGTCAGATCTGCACCAACTAGACATCATAAGAAGTCTGTTAATGAAAACAAACTTTTGATATGACCATCCATTTTGGAGGTATAGCAGTATAAATATTTTCAATAGGGCTGCCATGCTGTAATGTCAGATAGGCACCATTTTCATTTAGCACCAACTAGACATGATAAAAAGTCTTTTTCAGAAAACCACATGTTAATTTGTCTATCAACTCTGGAGGAGTAGCAACAAGATTTTCAAGATGGTCATTCTGGTGGCCATATTGAAAGTCTGAGCAGTTTAATTTAAGACCAATTAGACCCGTGGTTCTTATCCTTTTTGTCAGCAACCCAGATTCAAGGTCAATGCACACTTGTCGTCTGCACTACATGCTTCCTTCCACCCATCAAATGCTAAAAACCACTTGGGTAGGAAATTTAAAATTAATAATGTTCATCTCGGTGATTCACTAAAAACAGAGTGGCAACCCATGGGCTAAGAACCGCTGACTCTGACCTTGGGATGAATGTGTGTTTAAAGTTTCAAGGCAGTCCTCCAAGTAGTTTAGGAGTACTTGTGTTAACAGATGGACAAATGATGGACAACAGACCATACCATAAGCTCTTCTAGTCTATGACCAGTAGTGATAAAAATGTATTTCATTGGCTTAAAATTATATCAGGCTGGTATATATTATCTACTGGTAGGTGTACATGTATTATATTCAGCAAAATATGATACAATTAAGACAGAACTGCAGTTAGAAATGCACACACAAATGGGATCCAAATATCTCTTTACAATGAGAGTCCCTGCTACAGTGTCTGGTCTGAGACTATGTTTTCAAAATGGTCTACAGCTTTCAATATACTGGACCCTCAGTTTGGTGATAAATGTAGTCCTGGATTCACATTTTTTAGATTCTAATGAGAAACTCTGATCCAATCACTACTAACAGAATATATCTTGTGAAAGGATGACATATATGGGGGTGACTTAACAAACACTATGGCCATAAAGAAAAGCCAGTACTTTTATTTGAATACACACAATATTAACACAAAGAAATTGAATCATAAACCCACTGAATCAGTAATGTATAGAATTATTTTGAAAAGAATGTTCTTGTGAGCACTTGATTAGCATTTGAATTTTCAGAATTGAAAATTATCATTCTATTTACTCAATGAAGGATCCCAGATCTTGTTAAATGTCATTCATATAGACTACCGATTTGGAAGACTATGTTTTACGACACACATCGTATTATTTGCAATACATAAAAGTTCACTTGCAGGTGGCTCTAAACATTACTAAAATTTGTATGGCCTGATTAAGTATAAACTCTACATGTCATGGCATTCAAAGGTGACCTTGTAATATGAATTATTTATATAATTGTTTACAGGCACCCATTTTCACAGTAAAAGAAAATATGGAATGCTGTGATATATTTTGATGTTCTTGTCTCGCATGTAATTTTAACACCAATATGTTAACATTCTGAAGTAATTTACACCAATTGCTATGATCAGTTATAGAATTATTGTATTGATAACTAGTCCTGTCTATTCAGTTGTCATTTTCACACTTGTTATGAAAAATACATTTAATATTGTCATGACACTATGGTTCGATGATTCAGCCACAAGTTTAGACAAACAATGTTATCCACCAAATTCTTGCACACATTTCTGGGATATAATGCATCTACCTGTAAGTTATTTTTTCACAATAAGTAATTTAACTAATCTGTTTGTCAAGTTATTATTTTTTTCCAACCTAGGATTCAATTCCTTCCATATGTACATTTGTAATGATCAATCTATTCTATCAAGTAGGGATAACAAACACACACACACACCATTAATGTACCTCTTTTAAACCTTTCTACCGAAATCTGAAGCTTTTGTGTGGAAGACAAATGCTTTTTTAATTTCTGATGCTCAACATCATCAAGCAGGTACAATAACTAGAGACCCTTGATAAATCCCTGTTTACTGGAAAAAAGAACTCAGGAATTCAGGATAACATTTCTTTTTTCTTCTTTTTCTACTTCAGAAAACTGAAAGTATATCTCATTCTTCAGTTTTAACAAGATGTTCAGATAACCTGCTGTGACGGCCACACTGATAGACAGATTGTCCCACATTTTCATTTAGGATCAAGTAGACATCATCAAAATATTTTTTTAGTTAAAACCACATGTCACTATAACCATCCATATGAAGCAAGTAGATCAATGAGATTTTCAAGATGGCCATTGTAAAAGTCATACTGGATGTATTATTGGCACCATTTTCATTTAGGACCAACTAGGTATTATTACAGTTTATGCTGCAGACATGTAGCATCATGTCCCAGCCAGTCACATTATCATGACACCAGGCCAACCAGTCCTAACACTAATCTTAATGCTGAGCAACTAGCAAGGCAGCTGTTAGTACAATTTTTATAAGTCTTTTGTATGACTTGGCTGGGCTTTGAACCTGCAACCTTCCACATCCAAGGCAGATGCTCTAACCACTAGGCCACCAAAGTGGTCATATAATTCTATTGCTGAAACGCCCATGTTTATACGACCGTCCATTGAACAGAAGTAGAGATAATAATATTTCAAGATGACCATCACAGTGGCCATACTGAGGGTCAGTTTGCATCATCATTACGCCCAACGAGAGCTGCCTGTCAGGCCTGTCGTTTTGAAAGACAATGCCTGAGCTCTATTTGCAGGTCCACTGCCTCACTGAAGATCATCTGCTTACCTGTATTCTGTTAACATTTTGGAAAAATAATTAAGCTTTATACTCAGAGATGAATACTTGCATTATTACTCTGGGGACTTCGGGAAATAAAAAAGAATTCACATGATCCCTTAATGTGACCTTGACTTTGATGGATGGTGGTATAACTGAATATGGTGTCATGCCAAGATATACAAAAGGCTAGTTTCAAATATACTGGTTGAAAAGTTCTATCCATATGTGGATGAGGTCACTGATTTATATTTTTTCCAACCATGACCTTGAGACCCATGCAACACACCAGGACTGTATGATACATAACTGGCTAAAGTTTCATCTGTGTGTGTGTAATTTGGAGTTTTAACATAACTTAAACAATTTTTTAGTCATATTGCTACAATGCCTGCTAGAGTGATGTTCTGGGGCATCATGTTGTGTGCATGTGTCCTAACACTAATCACTTAATGCTGAGTGCCTAGCATAGTAGTTGTCAGTACCATTTTTATAAATCTTTGTTACGACTCTGCTGGGGTTCGAACCCACAACCTCCTGCATCCGGGCTAAAGTTTCATTATAATCTATTCACCAGTTCAAAAGTTACACTCCAGACAAATGCCACTGAATGACCTTTTTCCATGATATGACCTTGACTCTGAGATTATAGAGGGAGACATGAATGTGGTACAGGACACACAGTCCAGTCATGATACATACCTGGACAAAGTTTCATGAAAACTGCTCCTGCTATTACAAAGTTATGGGCTGGACAAGCAAAGGACAGAGGGCTGGATGGATAATGCCATAAATTAATACATCTTGGAGCAGCAGCTGCAAAATCTGATGTGCTTAAATTAAGTAATTAGTATAGCAAATAGCAAACAACATCTGGCTTTTTTGCAAGTATTATTATTCCTGCATTTACAAAGAAATCTTATCATAATCCATTCTTGTCGATCAACAGAATACATTTTGGATTTCAAACTGCTTTAGCCATAACTTGTTGCAAAGTGAGATCAGTACAGTATCAGTAAAAGCTTTCCATCTGAAAGTTTACTAAACTTGCAAAATTCAAATTTACCAGTGCAAACAGCTCAAGGGAAGACTAGGGAAGCTTGCATGTGACAGACAAGGGAGGAATCCTGGACTTTGAGGAGCAGCATCTGGGGCATCAGTAATCAAAAATAAGGCATCATGCCAGTTTCAGTGGCAGTGACCTGCTTAAATTTGTTAGAAAAGTCTGGAGTTTGCTGAATGCGACTTTATGGATACAATATCTTCATGTATTTACAAAGAGATCATATTACAGCCCATCCAAAAACAGACAATGAAAAGTTAATTCTGACTTTCTAATATCTTTAACCATGAACTATTGTAAAAAGAGACCAGCACAGTATCAGTAATCCAGCTGGTGATATTAAGGCTATAGTTCCCTCACAATTCACAGCCTGGGAGGCATTAATAAAGTCTGCCAATGATCAAGCCTCCAGTATTGATTGTGCAAGACACACCACTCCAGTCCAGGGGGTAATTTAAACTGGCAAACCCCACTGCTGGAGAGGTAATATGCAGACAGTAAAGGCATATCACTGAACTAAATCATTAAGTTAGTTCTTTATGAACCTGATGATTAAAATAATTAGCCTGCTGGAACTAGTATAGCAAGAAAAGCAACTACGAATTTTAAAATTGGTTTGAATAAAAAAAAAAAAAAACCCAAAAGAATATATAACACAGCCATACTATAATGAGCTCATCAGTTTTGTGATTGCATATCGTTTTGTATGGAATAGTTGCACATCTCACACTGTACAAATTAAGGATGATCATCTGAAATGTTCAAGTACTTGCTTAATTTGCAATGGATTATTCTTAGATAGCTAAGGATGAAAGAAATTACTCCAACACCTCAAAAGTGATTATCCTTAATAACGGTTATTTAAAACAACAGTAATCACTTGTTAACAACATTCACCCATGTATGCAAAGCATAGATCAATTGCAACATAATATGCCATCATTATCTGGCTTAAATTTTGAACAATGACATTTGTCACTGAAAAAAATGTGCACTAAACACCTATATTACCTGTATGACTGGTACTTTACCCCCCAAAACCTCAATAATTTTCAGTTTAAACAAATAAAATGAGACCAATGGTTTGGAAATTTTTTAAATTCTGGCCATATCAAGATAACTGACCCAAAAAACAAAAACAAACAAACTGTTCCATAAAAGGACATACTCCTTTGTCTGAAAGAGCTTCCAGGCATTCACGAAAAGACTATTTCTTCTATTTAAGTGCTGAATGATAAAACCATCTCTGATATTTCTGAGTGATCAGATTTTCAAATTATCCACTATGACAGCCATACTGAAATGTAGGATTGATACTATTTTAATGAGGGATGAACCAGACAAGACTTTTGGTAATACATGTATTAGGTAATACACCAACTTTGCCAGTTTTAAACTATAAGCAATGTTATCCTGTCCAAGTTTAATGTGTCTAGAGATGACCTGCTACTGCTCATGAGTGACTGATTGATGTAATACAGTTTAACTAATGGAGTATACTTGTGCCATGTTATATGTGTATTAACAAATATACAGGAGAAAGCTAGAGTTGTGAATCTATGACGTTAACCCATCAAATAATGATGTTTCTGTAAATAAGAATACTGTCCTATCATTATTATATCATCCATATGATGTCATTTGTTACATCAGCCTGTCACAATGCTATGAACTTGTGCATTGCTTGCAATTTCTGCCTCTAAGTAATAAAAACAGTCTCATTACTGATGTTATACTGAGCAAAATGAATTTCCAGCAATTCCACATAAAACCATATCTTTTAAATGCTGAGTGTTGAAACCATCTCTGATATTCTTCAGCAAAAAACATCATTTTAAGATTAGCTGCTGTGGTGAAAATACTGAATGTCATATTGGCACCATTTTCATTTAGTACCAAGCAGTCATCATTAGAAGTTTTTTGGTGAAAACCCCATGTCAATATGACCATCCATTCAAGGGGAGTACTGACAGCAAGATTTTTAAGACAGCCATCATGGCAGCCATATTGATGTATGATTCACATCATTTTTATTCAGGACCAACGTAGGTATCATAAAAAGTCTACAGGTGAAAACTCCACACTGATGTATGATTCACATCATTTTCATTCAGGACCAACGTAGGTATCATAAAAAGTCTACAGGTGAAAACTCCACACTGATGTATGATTCACATCATTTTCATTCAGGACCAACGTAGGTATCATAAAAAGTCTACAGGTGAAAACTCCACACTGATATAACTAGCCATTTGAAAGGAGTAGAGATAAAAACATTTTCAAGATGGCAGCTGCCATCATGGCCATGTTGGATGTCAGATCAGCACTATTTTATTTTAGGACCAACAAGACATTATGTGAAGTCTTCTGGTGAAAATTTGATGTTGATATGACTTTTGTTTTGAAGGAATAACAGTAACAAGATTTTCAACATGGCTGCCATGGTGACCATATTAGATCTAAGATGCACACCATCTCCATTTAGGACCAGCTGGACAGCGTAAGAATTCAACTGGTGAAAGCACAATGTCAACAGAACCTGCCATTTAGGAGAAATAACCATAGTAAGAATTTCCAGATGGCCATTTTAGAGGCCAGAATGGCACCATTTTCTCATAGGACCAATTAGATATGATAAAAAGTCTTTTAGTAAAAAAAAACAAACCATACTGATATGACCATTCAGGAGAAAATAATGATTAAGATTTTCTAGATGGCAGCAGTGGCTGTGTCACACAATTTTCATTTAGCACCAACAAGACAACATAAGTAGCAATAACAAAATTTTCAAGATGGCTGCCATGGTGGCCATTTTGGACATCATATTGTCACCATTTACATTTAGAACCAACCTAACATGATATAAGTCTTTTAGTGAAACCCCATGAAAACATACATGACCATCAGGAGGATCAGCAGTAACAAGATTTTCAAGACAGCAGATGCAATGGCCATATATGATTTCCAAGTTTGCACCATTTTATTGAGGACCAACTAGACCACTGGATTAATGTGTGTGTAAAGTTTCACGGTAATCTTCCAAGTAGTTTAGCAGGAGAAGCGATAAGAAACTGGTGCCAATGGATGGATGGACATCAGGCAAAAAAACTATCCTAACTGATCTCAACAGTAGAGCTTAAAAAGTAACAATGTAGATACAGCAGTAAATTTCCAAAAAAATCCCAAACTGTGCAGGTATGAAAGAAAATTATCTTATCAACAAAAAGGATCTAACATCTGGGAAATCATTAGCAGTTTATGACCTGCCAGAAATCAACATCTCAGTTTTCTGTCTGAATTCTGACATGAAGACAATCATCTTGTCGCTGTGAAAAAAATTCACTCATCAACATGCACTTTCCTTAATGTACCGGGCATAAGATGTTCAACCTGTGCAAAATTTTATCAGTTGTTTTAATGCTCGTTCCCCCATTCTTTTATGAACTGTTAGCAACAGCATCCAATTTTTATACATTTTTATATAATTCTCTCCAACATGGGGATAAATATTTTCGTACGTGTAGAGCAAGAAAAAGCAAAAAAAAAAACCTGTAGATCTTACAGTAACTTTGGACCACAGATATGTAATCTGAAAAAAAATTTCACACAGGTACAGACTCCAACTTTCATCAGTGATCATCATCCTCAACTCAATAACCACTTCATTTATGCATCATGATGCTGTACCTAACTTCTGAGCTCTCTAATGCCAATGTCATTTACATTACACCAAAGCAGGTTGTATTACAGAAAAAGAGAATGATGTATTTCTGCAATGATACCAAACAATGAAGACATTGTACTTGCATTAAAAAATATAGTTGAAATTTTCTTCCCTTGAAATTTGCCTATTTCAGAACTGAAGTTTGTGTACAGATTTTAAACTTTTTGTCCTTAGATCTAAAGTTGACTGGTCCAACTGCACATGGATAGGTGAACCTTTGCAAAAAGTAGGATAAGTTTTGAGATTTGGAGTAAAAAGGGATCAGGACATGAAAATCTTGGGTCCAATATGGAAAAAAAATGAAACAGAGCTCCATTGTTCACCCTTCTCTGCATGTAAGGGGGAAATGGCCAATCAAAACCAATGTATTTTATATACTTAAGCATCTGCTAAACAAAAAATCTCATGGAAACAAATGTCTGTAACTGCATTCAGAAGTAACCCCCAAAATGTGTTTCATACCCCCATTTCCAGTGAAAACGAAAAAAATCTCCAGGGGTCGATGACTTAACCTCATTCAACATTTAGAAAACTATTCAGTTTGAGGTCAGGGCAAGCAAGGCCACTTAATGACTGACCAACCCACTTGATCCAGACCCTTGTGCTAAGTAGAATAGGTTCCTGAATATAACACAGAGATCAAGAATCAGGGTACACAAACCTTTTGCCTGGAGGCAACCATATAATTCCTGCTGCAGAGTACTTCTATACCGCATTTAGTCCATGCATGTATTTCCATCTTTTCCTATCTCAGGAAAAACCCATGCCAAAATAAGACAAACTTGCATTGCCAATAACATAGAAGCCAATTCATTGAAATGTGGACATCATCCAACAGCTAACATCCCAACTCCCATACCATGTGCTTATCAGGTGTGGCAAAATATCTCCAAGGCCAGTTTTTACAGATATTTACTTCAGGTATTTAGGTCCTTATTGGGTGTTTCAATTTGGCAAAGTACCCCTAAGGACATATACAATATATATCCTGACAGATATTTAGGCCCTTACCGAGTGTTCTGGAGGCTTCCAATAATCATCTACTGAAATCAAGTGAACTGTGGAACACCCACTACCTAAGATTGGCAAACGATACTGTGAACTTTGGCAAACTACACAGCTAACAAAGAGACAACTGTACATGAGAAAATGAATCAATAAACACAACACATACGCACCAAAGATTGCTCTTTCACCTAATTCTATTTTACTTTAAGTAATAAATTTACAGTCTGATCTCCTGAAGCACAAAACTGACATTTTTAAGGTGTTCTCTAATTCAAACCTAGATTCCACTGCAAAGTTTGCATTTTACACTGATCTGAATTTTTAAATTTAAAAACAATCAAATCATGACAGATCTATGCAATTATGCAGTTACTTAAAATAGAATCAAAGAATGTTAATGTATTATTACAACACTAAAACACAAAACTATGTATTCAAAATGTCTACCCCTTCAAATTCTCTACAAATTATATCCAAAGCAAAACAAAATATGGTACTTAAAGTGCCACATAAATGTAGGAAAATTCATTTGTTCTAACAGGGATGGTGGAGAAAAATGCAAAAATGTGTACCATTTTTGAAATATTTTTGCTCATTCACAACAGGACTTCATACTGTACTCAAAATTTTCTGTGATTTAAAACACCACCCACCCCCCGGCCAAAACAAAATGTTTGTTTCCGGTTGACTGACCATCTTTGTTTTTCGTTGCCTGTGACCCTAGCAGTCACACCCCCCCCCCCATTGATCTGTGCATTTAATTCAGCTGGTTTAACCCAGTACTTCAAATGCTTAGTACATTATATATATACTAAAAATTATAATATATACACTGTAAAAACAAATAAAAATATCTACCAACCCTAACTGTAAAACCAGTGGATAAGAAAACACATTTTTTTATATGGTCCAATGGTAGTAATATGGTAGGAACACTACCTATCCATCTTCCATGCACAACTCGCTTAGAATTTACATTTTCTGGGCTACCAGTTACTACTTCTGCCTAAAAAGAATAATTTTCCAGCTTATTTTAAAATTTTCCAAAACCAGAGTTCAATCCTATAAACTTATGCTTCTTTCATTTTTTCTTCACTTGGTGCTGTGAACAACTCTTAACTGTGCAGTGTAGACAGAAAAGTGGTGTACTTGTTTTTAAGCAGACAAATTGAATAAAAACACAAAGTCATTGCTAAAAATACAAAACAGTTTAATATGAAGCACTTGCAACATTTTCAGTTTATATGGCCACTTCTGTAAGAAGTCAATGTTGCATGATAGCATATTTGATCAATGTAAACCATTATGTGAGAAAATTTTAACAAAATGTCTGTTCTCACTATGTCTTTGCACCGTATCAATATTAAAATTTTCAATGCTCATATTTTTCCTTATTTTCCATGCATTCCAACATCAATTTCCTACACAATAAATGGTTGTGAGAGTTGACCACAACTTTTAAAACTTATGCAACCATTGGCCTGATAACATAAAAACTAATGAGCCAACTGGCCTGATAACAAAACAAACGAAAACAATCTTAAGTACTGGTGACACTAAAAGAATCTATACTGGCATTTTCGCCAAGGCAAGGAAGTACCAGTCAAGGTCACGTTATTTGTCTCCCCATGAGGCTCTGCCTAGTGGGAAAATATGTAACCCAGTGACTGGGATTTCCTTGTCTTGGTACAAACAAAGATCTAGATTATTTTTCTCACCCAATTTTAGTTTCCATTTACATTAAAATAATCATGCATTTTTGCACTATGATTAGCAGATTCAAAATGCAGTATTCATTAGATACTATTATTACCTCTCACTCTGCATAAAAGCCATCAGGTATTGTACTCTTTAATGAAAATCTGAATAAGTATCAAAGTAGAATATAAATAAATAAATAAATAAATAAATATATATATATATATACTACTCTTAAAAAAAGAAAAAATATCAAGAAAAATGTTATAATTGTTATGTGCCACAGTATTGCATCACAAGCACCTTCAGCCATAATAAGCTTTGATTTTTGTAAACGCACATTAATATGATTATGTCAATGCGGGCAATAGGTGCCCAGTTGAGTCGCAAGTACATAATTCTACACATGAGAAAACAGAAACAAAAAAAATCATTTGATATTATTACTGTATTATCACATTTAATGGATGGATGTCACATGAAGATAACAATAAATAATTAAAATCTTTTACATGGATAAATTTTAACTTTCAATATTTTTAATTTTGAGAAAGTTCTATGGTAGGCAATGGTACAATAAAGTACACCGTCCATTCTAAGGAAGTGCGTAATGTCTGTGAGGAGATTTGTAATACATGATATTTTTGGAAATCTATATTTTCTGTCCTAGAAAATGGCAAGTGTTGATATTATTGGTACAATGATAGGCTACATGGAAATTTTCTTGTGGAATTGTGTATGGACTGACGAATGAACCTCTCTGATTGGGAAATGCAGGAATTTTTATTTGTTTACAATGTTTGATTCAACTGGGGATGGTTGGAGGTGTCTGACAAAGCTTGAAGAATGAAGGTCAAACATAACACATTTCTGGTTGTTGCAACTTTGCTATGTTCTTGAGAGAGTTTGGATTTTCATACAGCCAGTGACGTGTATTGCCTGTTTATCGGGAATAGTATTTTCTGCTTTTGTTCCACACAGCATCTCAAATTCTGTCCTATCTGTAGCTCAGTAAATTTTCAGGTCGGTGTCATTAACTCATTAACCCCTGGCGCTGCATTTATGCGGCAGGAGGTAGTAGCCTACTTATGAGCTCTGTAGCATCGAGGTCATGTATGATACACTAAAGTGGGTGGTATTATAGAAAAGTAGACAGATGTAGCTATACAATGATACCAAATAATCTGGACGTTCTAGTTGTACTGCAAAATACAGAGGGAAAAATGTAATTTTTTTGACCAGATCGTTTTCCACCCAAAATTCGCCCGTGGTCGGAATCCGATTTTGTGTCCGGATTTTAGACTTTTTGGCCTCAGATCTAAGGCAGACCGGTCTGAGCTGCACACAGACAGGCAAACCTTTGCAAAAAGTAGGATAAGATGGGCATTTGGAATAAAATGTGGTCTTGATATGGGTCCGTTAAGAACTCCAACTTTTACCCTTCTGCTCATGCGAGAGCAAAATAGCCAATGAAAAATAATGTTTCTAACACAACAAGGCATTAGGTTAACTGGAAATCTCCTGGAGGTCGATGTATTAGGATGTATTCAGAAATAGCCCCCAAAATGTGTTTCCTACTCACATTTCAGGCGAAAACGACAAAAACCTCCAGGTGTTAATGAGTTAAATCATTTATAAAAGCACACAAAATATATACCAGAAGGTGTTGAATGATGTAAATCAACCACTTAATTGTATGCTAGGCCATGAATTACTTGATTTTCTGAGGGAAATAATCTTGATATGACAAATACTTTTCACTGCCCATCAACTGACTCTGATAACATCATGACCAAGAAATTGGAAGTTATTCCTATACATGCAGTGTTTTATCTACAAATGGCTTCATCTAAGTCATTTGACTCATCAAGGCAAAAAACAGCAAGTCAAAATCCAAACCAATGAGTCCTAGTCAAGCCGATGATCAGTCTTCAGTAGTTTTTAAAAAATAATTATATTATTCAAATGAACAACAAAAATATTACTTACATAATGTGACTAAAGCCAATAAGGCAATTCCCTTGCCAGAAGCAGCTGAACATTCTATATTTGTTAAAATCTTATTGATGGTTTCATGTCATCAAATATAATCTGAACATATATGATAAGGCATTTATTGTTGGATATGTCAGTGCTTTCATCTGCCATTGCTGTCACAAATAACGAATTTTGCAGGTCTTGTACAAGACTATCCTCAGCATTTGACAGGCTCTCCAGTACCTCTGAACAAGCAGTAGCTGAGTCACACTGAACGGCGGAATTCTTCAAAATGTCAATGGCATCAATTTCTTCAGCTGTTAAGTCGTGTATTAAATTAGGAAGAGATTTGTATTTTAAAAAAGGGATGTCTTCTACACTCAGCCAATGAGGATGCGCATAAAATAATAGTTTTTTGTGAGAATCACTTTAAAATCACGTGTTTGTTTTCTACCTCTTTCTTGTGTGTGGTGATTATATGGTTCTAACATCCTGTTGCTACAAATGATGCAACAGTTACAGGTCACATAAGGTCAGCTCCAGGCTCCACACTCACTTGTAACCCTATGTATTATGATAACATCAGCATAAGAACTGATGTGTGCATGTTTTCCCTGTTTGGGAGAGTTGTAACCTAGCCAATAAAGTAGTTAGAGCAACCTCTATTTTGTGTTAATCAGCAAAACATAACATTGGTGTGCATCAATTTATGTACCTGCGATGATTTTTAGACCAAACATTTGTGTTAATCAGCAAAATATAACATTGGGGTGCGTCAATTTACGTACCATCGACGACTTTTGTGCATCAAACCCGAAAAGTCTGCGTATTTGACGCATGACGCGTGGGTAGATAAAACACTGTACATGTCCATAGTGTAGGTGTACATGACTGCCTTTGGTTGAGGACTAACAGAGTTCAAATCCAACATAATGCAAATTCCTTTTTTTCCACCATATGCTATTTTACTTGAATTATGAAGGAGAATTACATAACTGTTTATATTTTCTGTGTGAATATTCAGAAAACACAGCAAAAACAAATGATAAACAGTTTACATTGCACAGGATCCAGTATAAAATGTGCTAATTATTCTGTTAATACATACTGCTAACCAATATGTTTGAGCATAAAATAAAAATTTGTGTCTCCTGAGTGAATAACTAATATAATTCATCTTGTAGGAAAAGAACTTAAGTAATATATCTTTTGTTCATTCATTTCATGCAAATATCCTTTATATCTGTTTCTTTACAACCAAGAATCAAAATCTGGCAGGCATGATCAAATCCCATAGCTGGACATCCTAGTCTATTCATTTTTGAAGTCGGGCAAGTAAAATTTTGCAAGACACCAATCCAGGACAAATGCTTATTTCCTATTTTAAAACAAGTCAGGCAAGAGCTAATTTTTATGCTTTAATTACTTTATCTACCTTTATCTTGCCATTCATGCCACCCCATTCATGCATATAGAAACCATATTGGTTACAACTTATTATAACCATTCAGAAAAACACATTAAAAAAAAATCAAAATTCAGGTTTGGCTGATTATCTTCTAAAAACAGACTTTTTGTTATTCTACACTGGATGCGTTTGTGACATTCAAGATTCCTTTTTATTAGTGTCTAATATAAATGATGCTTTTAATTTGTAGAGTTTGTATATTATTTCATTCTTACCTGATTGTATTTATTTATCCGAGTATATTGACTCCAAACATGGTTCAGTAAATATTAACCCCTGTGTCAGAAACTGACTAAAGGACTTCAATTACTTATGAACTGAAGGAAAAATTTATTAAGAAAATGTTTAAAAATACATTTTGTTTTACTTAACAAGATGAATCTTTGACAGATACTTGAAGTAATAAAAGAAATCATGCTTAACAGGAAAAAAAATGCACAATTATGTAAAGTAGCAATGAAATTCAAGTATTATACAGAAAGAAAAATAAATTTTAAGGAAACATTGTAACCAATTAAAACTAAAAATATGTACACATTTCTTCTTCTCAAACCTAACACATACCATGATAATAAAAAGTCTGAATGAACAGACAAATTGCCTCAATTGCAGGTGAAGTAAAAAAAACAAAAAAAAACAACATACTACATGTACATTTAAAGTGAGGAACAACAAAAATGAAACAAATTCTACAAAACGAACATAGTAAGTGATTTACAAATCCACTGCCTGACACTGGTTTGGGCAAGCTCAGATTGCATGACACTAGCCCACAAGCAAGTCCACAAAATTGTGAGAAGGATACAAACAAATTATAATGAATGTCAATGGCCTGGGTAAAATACAGTTACTCTTTCCAAACTGATTTACCAACAAGGTGTCATGCTCAGTTCCTAATGCAAGCTAAATTACAGGGTTTGTGTTCAGATCCTAATTCTTTGTATTTTGCAAGTTTTATACCCTGCAATCTCTCCACAATACATATATCAACACCTTTATTTTGTGCTTATATGTAGCGTATTCTTTCTTCTTCATACCTGGTTATGGTTTCTTTCATGTATTCTACGTGTAATTTCCATATTCTAGTCAATACCAAGGTCATTCAAGATACTCCTCGTCCAGATATGATAATACAAACATTTTAATATCAAAGCAAGTTTTGACAAATAAGGAAAAAATATATACATTTTAACTAATCAGTTATATTGTAACTGTAATATTTATGTATTAGGGATTAACACATTTTCTGATCTTAAACTGGCCTCGGGTAATTTGTCAGATTGCCCATTCTAAACAATGTAGCTATTTCCAAAATCTTTTCTACCTATCCCTTTATCTGTCTAAATACATGTACATGTCTGCTTTTGCTCTTCCAAACAGATCTGCATTCTAATCTTTTCTATTCAATGTATCTATCTACATGTATTATTTACACACATATTTTTAAGTAACTTTAATTTCTGGCATATGGTTGTAGGGTGCCAACAAAGATATAAAGAAGTGTGTGTAATCTGAACTTTTAATGCAGCTTTAAGAATTTTTCAGTCATATCGCTACGATGTTTATTGTGATGTCTAGCACTGGGGGCATCATGCCACAGACATGAAGCATCATGTCCCACCCACTCACATCAAGCTGACCAGTCTTAACACTATCCTCTTAATGCTGAGCACCTATTGAGGCAGCTGTTAATATCATTTTTATAAATCTTTGGTATGACTCAGCCGGGTTCGAAACCACAACCTTCCGCATCGGAGGCGGACACTCTAACAACTAGGCCACCAAAGCAGTCAGAGATGTATAGGAAACAAAAGTGAAAATAAATATATGGTTATTTCCTTAAAATATACCACATTTTATCTTATTGTCTTACTCATGTTGGATAACATGTTAGCGGCAAAGTGACTTTTATCAAATTTATAAACCCCTTATGATGTAAAACTGAAATCTATGCAATAAAGAAAAAATGCAATAAAATGAAGTGCAAAGCCTTTCATTGTTGTTATGACAGGGTTCTCAACAAACACACCTGACACTCTGAATTTACACAGAAATTTCATCCTGTGTATTTTTATGACACAAGTATATTTGGGATGGAGTATAATTTTTAATTACTCTTGATCCACCTCCAAGTCAATTTCCTACTGAGTGTGTGCTGTTTACAACTAATTTACAGTATGTGATGGGGCCCCAAATGGCTGAGTGGTCTAAAGTGTTCACAATTACGGATCACTGCCATCTCACCTCTGTCTGCATGGGTTCGAGTCTCGGATTCAGCTAATGTGGTTATGTGAGAAACCTTGCCAGTGACTTCTCGTGGGTTGGTGGTTCTTTCCGGGGTTTTCCTGGCTTCTTCCTCCACCATTTATACTGGCCACCATGTATAGCCTATCCTATGCTGAAAAATGGTGTTAAACCCTAAAACAACAACAGTCATTTGACATTTGCACAACTAATGTTTAAGCCTTATAAGCCAATAATACTACACTTTTATAAAAACAATATGAACTGGGTGTGACTAACAGGTCACTGATGTCATGCTTTAAGCATGCATAAATTAATCAAGGTTAGATTGCTGCAGGATTATCTTCAACGATAATGATAGCTAGAAGAAGATGGAAACAATTGTGAAATTAAATGAATTTACTTTTGACCCAATATCAACATTTGCTTGATTGCCCATCAAATTATAACTAGTTAAGACAAAACTATGGAACATAAGGCAACATGCAAAGCCAGTTGTCAAGTGAACAAATTGTGTCATATTTGAGTAGTGTAAGGACATTCAAAAATCAAAACTTTTTACCTCAGTGACATTCCAGTCTTAAAAAAAAAGTGTAATAAACACCGGCGAAGAAAGAGTCGTTGCCAAGTTTGCAAAGGCTACAAATTGGAGGAAATTATTAAATGCACTGTTCTGTTGATAGATGACTTCTGAGTATGCAAAGTCACAAAATGTGATGTTCATCATCAATATTAGATTAACATGTAACTTTTATGGTTGTGTGGGTAAACATTGAAACTGATTTGAGGAGTTAAAATATAATATGCAGAGATATGTAGAGTAGTTAAAAATATAATAAAACTATAAATTAATCCTTGTTCTCTTTTAATAGTCCAAACATACAAAGTCATTCATAATTAGAAAAAACAACATTTGTACAGAAATCAGTAATGACCATGTCACTCACACTGTTAGTTTGTCTGTCTCTTATAAAATACTATACAAGTGTTTCTTTATTTAACATGACATAAGGAATCATCAAAATCAGTTTGTGTGTGTGTGTGTTTGTGTGTGTGTGATTTGGATTTTCAACTTAGCTTTAAAAATTTTTAAGTCATAACGCTACAATGTCTTCAGTGTGGCAGTTTATAGTGATGTCTAGCACAAGCCACAGACATGTAGCATGATGTCCCACCCAGTCACATTATCCTGACACCAGGCCAACCAGTCCTAACACTAACCTCTTAATGCTGAGTGCCAAGCGAGGCAGCTGTTAGTACCATGTAAGTCTTTAGTATGACTCGGCCGGGTATAGAACCCACGACCTCCCGCATCCGAGGTAGACGCTCTGACCACCAGGCCACCGGAGCAGTCCAAAATCTGTTTGCATGAATAACAATAGTCCCAGCTATGAGCTCATGACTCTCAAAAACAAATGACTCTTACGTCTTGAAATCTTTTGAGAATGCTATAAGGATTTACTCGAAATAATGTAGTCATTAAACACAAATAATATTGGAAACAGTTGTATCCCCCTGACCAACCAAGTCTTGGGAAGGTTGAAAGAGGTTATGAAAATGCAGGATATAGAGACTCGTACAAACATTTTCATGTGATAGCAACAATATAAATTACAGGTGAAAGAAAAAAACAACAACAACGTCTTCTCATCTACATCAATGCATATTGTAACTTTCAAACTAGGGTAGGGGTGGGGTGGAGAATGTTTACCTTCCAGCCTTTGTATCTTTGCCTTCACGGACATAATTGTCTCAAACGGAGACACACGTAGCTCAAAGGCTGCTCCTGTCAACGTCTCGATGTACAGCTCCATGTCCGGGGAAAGTCCTCGAATGTCGAGGCTTTCTTTAGATGATGATCTCAAGTTTACCAATTTCAATCCATGATTTTGAGAATGAAACCACTGAAGATTATCAAAACAATCCCAAACCTCTGTTGAAATCTTGAGGTTACTGTCATTTGACCATTGGAATGAATATGCTATTAAAAGGACAACATTAACTTTCCATAACCGAATAACTGTTACAATAGTTGCATCAACTATACAACATATATCTTGCTTTAACTCAACAATACTCAACACAATGTAGTAATGTCAAGATGGTGGTCTCAATGATTTCCTGCTCAGGAATTCGGGATTTCTCAGGTGCCCGTATGTGGTAGTTACGGACAACAATTAATCACGTGATACTTTGTGTTCGTAAAAAGTTTCGAC
>JAECUM010093618.1:0-81556 GCA_016617855.1 Megalonaias nervosa | reverse complement strand
AAAATTTGAAATGGCCAAGGGAGCATTGGACTCAATTATTGCAATGTGTACTTTTCGGCAAAGCCCGAAACATCTGTGCATCCCTGTCAGTACAACAGAGTTCTGATTATGATTTGGTTAAGGAGTGCATCTTAAGGGGTTATGCGTTAGTCCCTGAGGCTTACCGGCAAAAATTCAGGAACTATAAAAAGGAAGCTGGACAGACTTATGTCGAATTTGCAAGAGAAAAAGAACAGTTATTTAAGAGATGGTGCTTATCCAAGAAAGTTGAACATGATTATGAAAGTCTTGAACAACTTGTGTTACTTGAAGAGTTCAAAAACTGTGTTCCTAATGATATTAAGAATCATTTTGAAGAGCATAAGATTGAAACCTTGGAAAATGCTGCTCTTGCTGCCGATGAGTACCCCTTAACTCATAAAGGTCCTGTTGTAGGCAAATCATTCACTCAGCAGTCTACTGGCAGAAAGGTATTTCAGCCTAATACGTCTCCTCCTAAAATTCAATCTGGCACAACTTTTAAAAATCAAGCTTCTGATAAACTTGATTCAAATCCTTGTCTCTGCCTACATGTACTTATTGCAAGAAAAAAGGACACGTCATTTCTGATTGCTTCAAGTTGAAATATAGGCATCAGAATCAAGATAGACCTATCCCAAATGCTCTTATTTCTAAGAGGTCAAGGTCACAGTCATGTATTGAAAGCAATACATTTATTGGGTCTAATAAACCCCAGTCTGATTTTATTATTGAGAATTATGAACCATTCATGTCGAAGGGTTTTATATCACTCTTGGGTGATTTGGCTAATCCTATCCTTATTAAAATTTTAAGGGATACAGGAGCTTCTCAGAGTCTTCTAGTGTCGGGTATTTTGCCTTCTTCTGAGAAGTCCTGTTCTAATGAGAGTGTTCTCATTCAAAGAGTAGAGTGCGGCTTTGTTAATGTTCCTCTCCATTCTGTAATTTTGTCATCAGACTTAGTTTCAGGGCCTGTGACAGTCGGTATAGTGTCTAACCTACCCGTTGAGGGCATTCATTTGTTTCTAGGCAACGACCTAGCTGGAGACAAGGTTGTGGTTAATCCACTTGTAACTGACAAGCCTTCTTTGGATCAGAAAGTTGATCCAACTGAAAAAGAATACCCTGATTTATACCCAGCTTGTGCAGTTACCAGAGCTATGTCAAAGAAAGCTCTTGAGAATGATTTTGATAAGGAAAATATTCCTTTAGCTGACACATGTATTGGTCAGGCTTTTGATGAGGTCACTTTCACTTCTAATTTGGATCAATCAGGTGGTATTGATCACAGTGATCCTCTTTTAAATACTCATTCTCTTTTATCTAATCAGGGTGATAAACGACAATCACTTGTCGTCGAACAGGAAAAAGATCCTGAGATCTCCTGTTTGTTTCAGAGGGCCATTAGTGAAACTGAAGCCACTGAAGTACCTGTCTGTTATTTTATTAAAAATGGAATTCTTATGAGAAAATGGAGACCTCCCGAGGTACCTGCTAATGACGAGTGGTCAGTGAACTATCAGATTGTAGTTCCAAAATCTTACAGACAGGAAATACTTAGTTTGACCCATGAAACTCCTCTGGCTGGTCATCTAGGGATAAATAAAACTTATAACAAGATCTTGACTCACTTTTACTGGCCAAAAATCAAAAGTGATGTTTGTAAATTTTGTAGATCTTGTCATACTTGTCAAATGGTAGGAAAACCCAATCAGAAGATACCTAAGGCTCATCTGCAACCAATTCCTGCATTTGATGAACCATTTAGCAGAATTATGGTAGATTGTGTTGGTCCTTTACCTAAGACCAAATCAGGCAACCAATATTTGTTGACCATTATGTGTTCGTCAACAAGATTCCCAGAGGCGATTCCTTTGAGGAATATTAAAACCAAAACTATAGTAAAAGCTTTAATAAAGTTTTTTACTCAGTTTGGCTTTCCCAAATCTGTCCAATCGGATCAAGGGTCAAATTTCATTTCTGGAATTTTCCAGCAAGCTATGCACGAATTAGGCATTAAATAATTTAAATCTTCTGCCTATCACCCTGAGAGCCAAGGGGCCTTGGAAAGATTTCATCAGACTTTAAAGAATATGATTTGATCATATTGCTTTGATACGAGCAAAGATTGGGATGAAGGTATTCATTTACTTTTGTTTGCTGTTAGGGAGTCCATTCAAGAATCTTTAGGATTCAGTCCGTTTGAACTAGTTTTCGGACATACTGTGCGTGGACCTTTGAAGTTGTTGAAAGAGAAACTTCTTTCAAATGAAGACACTGAGCTCAATCTACTTGTCTATGTTTCTGATTTTAAGTACAAATTGTCAAAGGCTTGTGAGGTCTCAAGAGCAAATCTGCGCTCTACTCAGTCCAGAATGAAATCAAGATATGATAAAAACTCAAGGGATAGGAGGTTTCAGCCAGGTGATAGAGTTCTAGCTCTCTTGCCCATTCCACAAAATCCTCTTCAGGCTAAGTATTACGGTCCATACACAGTTGAAAAGAAAGTAAATGGTTTAAATTACATCATAAATACTCCTGGTAGACGAAAACAAAAACAACTTTGCCACATTAACATGTTAAAGGACTATACTGAAAGAGATAGCCCAGTAAATCATACAATTAATTTAGTTGTACCTATCCCACCAACTGAGGATTTTAGTGAAGAAATTCAATTGGACACCGTTGATCTTGGAGCAACAAATTTTCGGAATTTGGAAATTATGAAAGATTTAGACCAGAAACTTTTACATTTGCAACAACAAGAAAGAAATGAACTTAAACAGTTATTATTCGAATATGAGCACTTGTTTCCGGATATTTCTATGAGGACAAACAAAATTTTTCATGACGTTGAAATTGTAGATTCAAAACCTGTGAAACAACACCCATACAGGATGAACCCTCTCAAACAGGAATACTTGAAAAAGGAAATTCAGTATTTGTTGGAGAACGATTTCATAGAGCCCAGTAAGAGTGATTGGAGTTCACCATGCATACTTGTTCCAAAACCGGATAAAACTTTCCGTATGTGCATTGATTATAGGAAGGTGAACAGCGTGACAAAAACAGATTCATTTCCGTTACCAAGGATCGATGATTGCATTGATAAAATTGGAAATGCCAAGTACGTCACCAAATTTGACCTTCTGAAAGGATTTTGGCAAATTCCACTTATGGAAAGAGTGAAAGAAATTTCGGTGTTTGTGACTCCAGATGGACTCTATCAATATAAAGTAATGCCGTTTGGGATGAAGGGTTCTCCAAGTACGTTTCAGTGCTTGATGAATATGATGACTTCCGGTCTAGATAATTGTGATGCTTATATTGATGATGTCATCATCTACAACGACACTTGGAAAGGACATCTAGCCATGATTCGGAAATTCTTTGAAAGACTCACTGATGCTAATTTGACAATCAATTTATCTAAAAGTGAGTTTTGCCGTGCTTGTGTAACTTTCCTAGGACATATTGTGGGACATGGTCAAGTTAAACCTATTGATGCTAAGGTGAAGGTTATCTCTGATTTTCCTGTGCCTGTCAGTAAAAAGCAATTAATGCGATTTTTGGGTATGGCCGGATACTATCGAAAGTTTTGTTCCAATTTTTCTATATTGCTGAACCTCTGACAAATTTGTTAAGTAAGAGAAATAAGTTTCTCTGGACCGAAAAATGTCAGGAAGCTTTCGATAGGTTAAAAGCAATACTCAAAAGTGCGCCGGTTTTAACAGCTCCAAATTTCAATCAGTCTTTTAAATTGTCTGTGGATGCAAGTGATGTTGGGATTGGAGCAGTATTGATTCAAGAAGACAGCAATGGTATTGATCACCCAGTGTGCTATTTCTCTAAGAAATTAAATAAGCACCAAAGAAATTATTCAACAATCGAGAAGGAATGTTTGGCTTTAATTTTGGCATTACAACATTTTGAAGTTTACATTAGCTCGGCTCCTTCTCCAATTGTTGTGTATAGTGATCACAACCCCCTTACTTTCATCGACAAGATGAAGAATAAAAATCAAAGATTATTAAGGTGGAGTTTGTTTTTGCAAGAGTATAATCTCAACATCAGGCACATCAAAGGAAAAGACAATTTGATTGCAGATGCACTTTCCCGTGTATAGAAATATTATTTCATATACACTTTATATAATTCATAAGAATTTTCATGCAATTTTGTTTACCTCATGTATAATTTACATATGGTAAAAAGAAAGCTTTATTATATAAATCTTTCTTTTTTCTTTATGGGGGGAAGTGTTATGTATATGTAATTAAACTGCTTGTGTGTTAGTTTTAAAATTCTTTTTTATTTTATTTTTGTTTCATTACATTTTATTGTAATGAATATTTTTATCGGATTCGAAATTCTTTTTCAGCAATTCGATATTTTCTTTTACTAAATGTTATTTATCTAAGATGTAAAATGTGTTACATGAGAATTGTGTTTAGTTAACCTAGTTTGTCTTAGGTTGGGGAAGTTTGTAAACAAGTAGTTAAAATGAATGGTCAGTATCAGGGCCATACTTTCCTTGTGTGATCAGCATGTGTAAACAACATTTTTTTATTATTGGTTTTTAAGTGGGGCTACACTGGCGTACATGATGGATTTCTTGTAGTAAGAGACCACATGACCCATCTCGCGATACTTGAAATGATGTTTTTGGGGTTTAAATACGCATTCTTAATATTCTTCTGTCAGAGTTGTTTTAACATCTTGAAGGAACAAGGTGTTATTTTTATTTGTTGCCAGATTGTTTGTTTTTCATCTGATTTTTGGATTTAATAATTTATTCTCCTGGAAACTCAACAAGTTGACTTTCTTATAAAAAATTCTGAAAGATATTCATCGAAATTTATTCTGGAATTATTCGGAAACAAAAACTGATTCAATTGAGGAATTGTTGATATTCGTACATTGGACCACATCTGATGTCATCGTCTTCCATATTTGTATGTCGTCGAGAGTCGAACCTGGATTCTAATAGAACTATTTAGTGATAGGACTTGTATTTTCATTCTTAGGATCAAATTTTGGATTATATTCACAAACTGTAAGTCCTATTTACCAATTTTTACATTGTTTTCTAGGGAAATAAATAATTTTGTTAAAATATACAAAGCTTGTTGACTTCACTCTTTTCTTCTGTTACATTTGTATGAGCCTACACGTAACAATTATTATATAGTACTTATATGACTGATCGTTAAATTGATTCCACAATATGAGCCCCTGTGTTCATTGTTAGACCTGCATCTAATTTCCTTATTTTAATTTTATTTTAATACAATTTCCCTTTGATCGGGTTCCCAGGTAACCGATCGTTAGTATTGATAGATACCTGGTAGAAGTTTCCTAGGCTTTTGACATTTCTATAGATGGCTCTAAAATAGTTTAGATATTTTGATGATTGATTATTAATTATTAATTAATTATTAATCATTATTATTATTAATTAATTATTAATCACATTATTAATCAAATGATTTCCTACATCTGATACATTTTCATTTGAAAATGTTTCTAGTAATTCATCATTAAAAGCCATGGAGAAAAATATGCTATGCTGTCTTTTAACCAGTGGCTGCCAGTGTTAAGAGTTTCTTGTTTCTTATGAATACTCACAAACATAAATACATCAATGTGCCAGTGAAATAAGCTCATATATATGAATGGATGTGAGCTCTTTCCAATCAGTATTTGGAAGAGAAAGTATGATTGACTCACTTAATCAGTCCGAAAGGTTATGTTAGGTCTACCTTCAGGAAAATTAGACTTGGGTTGCCAGTGATAGGTTATGTTAGGTCTACCATCAAGAAAATGAGACAGGGACTGCCAGTGATATGTTATGTTAGGTCTACCATCAAGAAAATTAGACTTGGGCTGCCAGTGATAGGTTATGTTAGGTCTGCCATCAGGAAAATTAGACTTGGGCTTCGGTAATACGTTAAACAGGGTTATACATATTCTTGAGGACCAGTTTTCATTTGTGGCTTGTGACTGCTTGGATTTGAATATAATGCAAGCTGGAGGAATGAATTGAAGAAAAATACAATGAAAATGATAGATGGCTCAATTTTTAACACTATTTGATCAAGTTTCTGTGATCACATTTTAATGTGGATTTTATTTTGACTATAAGGTGCTGACCATTTAATTGGGGGAGGGGCTGTGATTTTCGTTTGAGCTGAGATATTTATTTTCTTAATTTTGTTTCAAATAATATAATGGGTTTAATTTGGTTCTGATTTGCTGTAATACAGAGCAAGGTGTTTTTTCAGCTATTGACAGTCAGAAACTTTAAAATACACACACCAGGCCACTGCACCAAAACATTAAATTGTTGGTTCCTAATATAATCGTAGTATAAAATGATATATGTTGTGTATGTTCATTAGTACAGTGGTACAAGATTTTTAATGGTTCCCAGCTTGGATCCATGTGTTCATGCATGCAGGGCATTGATGATGCCAGACCACATGTTTAAAAAATAGATGAATGAGGTAAGTTTATCCTGTACATAGGATCATTATAATAGCAGGTGTGGCAGAGTTGGTATTTCCTTTAGGATTAGATTGAATATCTTTCTCTTTCTCTCTCTCTTACTAGTTTAACAAATTAAAACAAATTTAGAAAGGCATTGATATCATTTTTAATCCTAACCATTATCTTGATACCATATCTGTCTGTAACTCTCATCTTGTAAACCACTGCATGGCAATTCATTACACTTGATGCATTTGTCGATCTGTTCTTAACTCAATCTCCTAAACCACTGCATGGAAATTCATTACACTTAATGCATTTGTCGATCTGTTCTTAACTCAGTCTCCTAAACCACTGCATGGAAATTTATTACACTTGATGCATTTGTTGATCTGTTCGTATCTCCTAAACCACTGCATGGAAATTCATTACAGTTGATGCATTTGTCGATCTGTTCATAACTCTTATCTCCTAAACCACTGCATGGAAATTCATCACACTTAATGCATTTGTCGATCTGTTCATAACTTTATCTCCTAAACCACTGCATGGAAATTCGTTACACTTGACACATATATCCATCTATTTGTAACTGTTTCCTAAATCACTTGATACATGTATGACCAAACACTCCGGTGGCTTAAGTGGTTAGAGCATCTGCCTTGGATGCGAGAGGTTGCGCGTTTTATCCCAGCAGAGTCGTACCAAAGACTTAGAAAAATGGCAGTAGCAGCTGCCTCACTTGTTGCACAGCATTTAGTGTTAAGACTGGTCGGCCTGGTGTCAGGATAATGTGGGGCATGATGACCCAGTGCTAAACATTACTTGAAACTGCCACTCTGTGGTCATCATAGCGATGATAACCATTTTTTAGAGGCATGAGAACTTTTGCACATTCTCCTGGAGGGAGTAAAAGTTCAGAAACACAATAGTTGTAATTACCAACACCATGACATTTTATAAATATTTTATGCTAAACTATATTTCCAATCTTTTGAAAATTTGTCTCATCCCAAAGTGAAATATTCAGAATCATAATTTACAACTAAAAATTTTGTTTCTAACATGTCATTTCCCCAAATAATGGACTCATTTCCCCCAAATGATGAACTTGTGTCCTCAAATAATAGACTCATATCCCCAAATGATGGACTCATTTCATTAATGATGGACTCTTATCCCCAAATGATGGAACAAATATTGGGTTGCTGACTGTAGATACTTTAACTTAGCTATGTAAGATTTTGAGGCAATAATCAAAGAGTTTATCATTTATAATCTAATTTTTCAGGTACTTTGAAAAGGAGCAGTTTAATCACTCAGCTGACAAACTTTGTTTAATTGGTCCAGATGTGACACAGTTTATAAAGCTTGCTGCAGGTAAGCATAACCAGGTCCAGATGTGACACAGCTTATAGAGCTTGCAACAGGTAAAGGTAACCAGGTCAAGAGGTGACACAAATTATAGATCTTGCTCCATGTAATGGTAACCAGGTCAAGATGTGACACATTATAAAGCTTGCTCAAGGTTAGTGTAACCAGTTCCAGATGTGAAACAGTTTATAAAGCTTTCTCCAGGTAAGGGTAATCAGGTCCAAATGTGACACAAATTATAAAGCTTGCTCCAGGTTAGGGTTATCAGATCCAGATGTGACACAAATTTTAAAGCTTTGCTCCAAGTTAGGGTTACCAGGTCCAGATGTGCCACAAATTATAAAGCTTGCTCCAAGTTAGGGTTACCAGATCCAGATGTGACACATATGAAGCTTGCTCCAGGTTAGGGTTACCAGGTCTAGAGGTGACACTGTTTTTAAAGCTTGCTCCAGGTTAGGGTTACCAGGTCAAGATGTGACACAGTTTATAAGCTTGCTCCAGGTAAGGGTAACCAGGTCCAGTTGTGACACAGTTTATAAAGCTTGCTCCAGGTTAGGGTTACCAGGTCAAGATGTGACACAGTTTATAAGCTTGCTCCAGGTAAGGGTAACCAGGTCCAGTTGTGACACAGTTTATAAAGCTTGCTCCAGGTTAGGGTTACCAGGTCTAGATGTGACAGATTATAAAGCTTGCTACAGGTAAGTGTAACCATTTCCATATGTGACACAGTTTGTAAAGCTTGCTCCAGGTAAGCATAATTAGGTCCAGATGTTTCACAACTTATAAAGCTTGCTGCAGATAACCATAATAAATACTGATAGGTATGATGTATGATTTTGATTCAGATTAGACTGTTGATGTTTGCTCATGGCAAGCATTAGCAGATACTTTCAGTTCAGGCAGATATTATGCAGTCAGACAGATATTATGAAGTCAGACAGGTATTATGCAGTCAGACAGGTATTGCACAGTCAGACAGGTATTATGCAGTCAGACAGGTATTATGCAGTCAGATATGCCATCAGACATGTATTATGCAGTCAGACAGGTGTTATGCAGTCAGACAGGTATTATACAGTCAGACAGGTATTATGCAGGTTTGTATCATCTTATCCGGGTAAATTCAGAGTTCTTGAGCAAACACTGTTCAAACCTTTGTTAGTTGGAATGTTGGGTTTTTTGGTTGGTTGTCCATTAAACTGTGCATTGGATCCCAGCTACGTCTTACTTTGTTAGTTGGAATGTTGGGTTTTTTGGTTGATTGTCCATTAAACTATGCATTGGATCCCAGCTACGTCTTACTTTGTAAACAAATTTTCAAAAAGACAAGTTTAAAAAATACATATTTTACTCATATTTACTAAGCTTTTGTAAGAAGCATTTGGATTTGTTAAAATTACTAAGCTTTTGTAAGAAGCATTTGGACTGGTTAAAACTGCATCATTTGATATAGACAGCTAGGATGTTATTAGTTCATAACACAGGAAATAAAATATTTATGTATTCATGTGCCAATCTTTTGTACTCGGGCAATATTTGTAAACAATTTTGTAAACTATAGTTATATTATTCATATTGTGAGACTCATTACTGTTAGTTCATCTGGCCATAAGGACAAATGAGTTTATGGTATGACCATCAGTAGTACATCCTTTATGGTGAGTCCATCTGTTAACAATGCTTGTTAGCATTCTGGAGTTGATCTTTATGATCCAGTTTCACTCAAATGTGGAATATGGGTTGATGTCATCAAAATGTTGAATGAATTTAATAATGAGCAAGATCTATGCATATGAATGAGTTGGTGTTACATCTGATTGATTAACAATGCTACCACTCTGGAGACCATACTTTTATTCATATCAAACTTGAAATATATGCTTATATCATTAAGGTCTTGAAATAATTTGATAATGAGTGAAATCCATACATACTAATGAGGTGATCTTGCATCTGGTTGGTTAAGATTGTTACTACTTGGAAAACCACAAGCCTGATCTGATTTTTATTAAACATGGAATATATGCTTATATCATTAAGCTTTCTGACAAATTCAGTAATGAACAAGATCCAAGCATATGTATTTGGTGTTCTTGCATTTGATTGGCTGAGCTTGTATCACTTCATTGAAGCCATCTTTATAATCTGATAATGATCAAACTTGAAATGTGGACTGATGACATCTAGTACTTTGCATAGGTTTGATAGTGATCTTGCATGTGATGGCTGAGCTTATTACCACTCTGAAAGCCATGATTATGACCCATTTATGACCAAAATTATTACCACTTTGAAAGCAGTGATTATGACCCAGTTATGACCAAAATTATTAACATTCTTAAAGCCATGATTATGACTCGGTTATGATAAAAATTGGAATATGGGATTATATGATTATGATCTTAGACTGTAAATAATAATTGAGATCCATGCATGGTAATGATGTCGGCTTGCATCTGATTTACTGACCTCATTCACAGTATTGGAACCGTATTTTTGGTAGTTGGGTTTATTATTATAAATATCTGTTGGATTCCAATTATGAGCAAGAAACGTTATATTAATTATGGCTTATCTATAGAAAGACTTTTATCAGTATATAATAAAATAGGTAAAATTAATATGATAGAAAGTTTGAGAGATAGTTTACATAAGATGTGATTTGTTACATCTATTCATGCAGTGTGTGATGTTTTCTAAATAGTTTACATGATATGTGTTTTGTTACATTCATTCTTGCAGTGTGTGATATGTTTTCAATAGTTTACATAAGATGTGTTACATCCATTCTCGGAGTGTGATCTATTTTCAATAGTTTACATTGGATGTGCTTTTTTTACAGCCATTCATGCAGTGTGTGATCTATTTTCAATAATTCACATTGGATGTGCTTTTTTACAGCCATTCATGCAGTGGGTGATCTATTTTCAATAGTTTACATTGGATGTGCTTTTTTACAGCCATTCATGCAGTGTGTGATCTATTTTCAGTAGTTTACATTGGATGTGCTTTTTTACAGCCATTCATGCAGTGTGTGATCTATTTTCAATAGTTTACATTGGATGTGCTTTTTTACAGCCATTCATGCAGTGGGTGATCTATTTTCAATAGTTTACATTGGATATGCTTTTTTACAGCCATTCATGCAGTGTGTGATCTATTTTCAATAGTTTACATTGGATGTGCTTTTTTTACAGCCATTCATGCAGTGTGTGATCTATTTTCAATAGTTTACATTGGATATGCTTTTTTACAGCCATTCATGCAGTGTGTGATCTATTTTCAATAGTTTACATTGGATGTGCTTTTTTACAGCCATTCATGCAGTGGGTGATCTATTTTCAAATTTCATGGCTTAATGAATTATATCAAATATTGGTTCAATTCTTTGGTGAAAATAAATTTTACATGATTTATTACATATGGATAGCCCTACTTAGGCATATTTTAAAATTGCTAGAGACATGCCTGAAATGTAGACTCAAGAAAATATATGATTGGTTTTAAAATGTTTAAAATAGAAATTTCCCAATAAGATCAGCTGCTCCAACAACTTTCAACTTGGTTTCAGGTACATGTTGCAAATAACAGAATTTCCATTATTATTGGAACACCATTTGTCCAATTACATGTGCAATCTCATTTGTATGAAACATACCAGATCAATTAAAATCAGTACACTGACAGAGAAGATTGTGAGTGACCTGCATCAAATTATCGTCATCAGAGATATACCAGATCAATTCATATCATTACATTGACAAAGAAGATTTTGAATTACCTGCATCAAATTGGGGGGGCCCCGAGTGGCCGAGTGGTCAAAAGCACTCTCTGTTACGGATCACTGCCATCTCACCTCTGTCTGCGTGGGTTCGAGTCTCGGATTCGGCCAATGTGGGTATGTGAGAAAGCTTGCCAGTAGCTTCTCGTGGGTTGGGGGCCCTGAGTGGCCGAGTGGTCAAAAGCACTCTCTGTTACGGATCACTGCCATCTCACCTCAGTCTGCGTGGGTTTGAGTCTTGGATTCGGCCAATGTGGGTATGTGAGAAAGCTTGCCAGTAGCTTCTCGTGGGTTGGTGGTTCTTTCCGGGGTTACCTGGGTTCTTCCTCCACCATTAATACTGGCCGCCATGTATAGCCAATCGTGTGCTGAAAAATGGCGTTAAACCCTACAACAACAACAACAACAAAACAACCTGCATCAAATTGTTGCCATCAGAGACATACCACATCCATTCAAATCAGTACATTGACAAAGAAGATTTTGAGTGATCTGTATCAAATTGACCTCGATAGAGTATCAATTAACTAAACTGAATCCTCAATAGGCTTAGACATGCACAGGAACAAGCTGGATCTCCTTCTCCAGATTTACTCATTTTCCTAATTGCCAATTTATCCCAGATTCCTCATAATGCCAATATAATGCGCATTATCATGTTACTGAAACTACATGGTATTGTTTTGAACAGTTTCACATATTTAATTTTTCAGCTGAAGAGATTGCGCCATTCTTGGAACCATTGAATCTTCCTGAGAAACAGTTCATCTTCCTTGCTGTCAATGACAATCAGTCATGTGATAAAGCTGGTGGAACTCATTGGTAACTTGTTTTATATACAGAATTAAAGTTATGTAGCATAAAGGTAATTCAGTACTTACGTAGCATGCAAGTAATTCAGTACTTATGTAGAATAAAGGTAATTCATTACTTAAGTAGCATAAAGGTAATTCAGTACTTAATTAGCATAAAGGTAATTCAATACTTATGTAGCATAAAGGTAATTCAGTACTTATGTAGCATAAAGGTTATTCAGTACTTATGTAGCATAAAGGTAACTTAGTACTTATGTAGCATAAAGGTAATTCCATACTTGAGTAGTACACAGGTTATTCATTACTTATGCAGCATAAAGGTAATTCAGTACTTATGTAGCATAAAGGTTATTCAGTACTTATGTAGCATAAAGGTAACTTAGTACTTATGTAGCATAAAGGTAATTCCATACTTGAGTAGTACACAGGTTATTCATTACTTATGCAGCATAAAGGTAATTCAATATTTATGTAGCATAAAGGTAATTAAGTACTTATGTAGCATAAAGGTAATACAAGTAATTTAATACTTATGTAGCATAAAGGTAATTATGTGCTTATGTAGCACACAGTTAATTCAGTACTTATGTAGCATAAAGGTAATTCAGTACTTGTGTAGCATAAAGGTAATTCAGTATTTATGTACGATAAAGGTAATTCAGTACTTATGTAGAATAAAGTGTTATGTATATGTAATTAAATTGCCTGTTTGTTAGTTTAAATTCTTTTTTTATTTTATTTTTGTTCCATTACATTTTATTATAACAATAATTTTCACAGGATTTAACTATTTTCGAAAAATCACTTCTCTGTTTTGACCTGATTTGAACATAAAAGGTATTACATTATCAGTATTTTTAGCTAACCTTGGTTGAGACATTTTGTAAACACTACGCGAAAATGATTGGCTATTACCAAGGTCATGTTCGGCCCACGAGTTAGCTGAGTTATAAACAGCCTTTCCTTTTTAATTTATTTCCAGTGTGGGAATCTGATTCTTAGATAGGGCTATTCTAGTGTACATGTAAAATAGCATATTTTTTTTTTACTACGCTGTTCAATTTAGTGATCTTGTAGCCCGTCACATGAGCCCCCATGTGATCTGAAATCATGGGTTAAAACAGATGTTTCTAGTAGATTTAGGCAGTTGTATTCCTACACCTCAGAGCTCAAGGTGTTTCTATTGTTGATGCCAGCTTGTTCTGAAGTTCATCTATATTTTGGAATTTAATAATTTATTATCTAGAAAACTACACAAGTGCTCTTTTTTATAAAATTTCTGGGACAAAGATATTCAGTGGAAATTTATTCTATAATTCTAATCGGGAACATTATAAATTATGATTCAACGAGGAACTGTTGCCATCAGTACAACGACCTCATCTGACGTCATTGCCTTCCATATTGGAACTTCATCAAGATTCGAACTTGGATTCAGTTAGAACTGTTTAGTGATAGGACTTATATTTTTCAATTCTAGGATTAATTTTTGGATTATATTCACAAACTATAAGTCCTATTTCATATTTTTACTTTGTTTTCTAGGGAAATAAATTATTTTGTTAAAATTTACAAAGCTTGTTGGCTTCACTCTTTTCTTTTGTTACCTTTGTACGAGCCTACATGTAACAGAGAAAATTGGGGTTGCTCATCCTTGGGACATATGAATTTTGGCTAAATACTTCAGAAAATTGTTTTTTGAAATTTAAATTCCCCTAATTTTTAAAATCCCAAGTACTATTTTACATTTTGTTTGAAATCTTTAGGGAAAACAACAGGCTTTTTTTCACAGTGTCATCAAAAGTGGAGACTTTTCTTTCTAGTCCTACTCAGGAGCAGTTGGATAGTTTGAAAAAAGATGAGTTGCTTGAACTTGCCAGAAAATACGATCTTTCTGAAGCAAAAGCTTCCTTGACGAAGCAAGAAATTAAAAACATTTTGATTCAGTATTTGGTAGAGAAGAATGTTTTCGATAAAAGGTTTTTGGCTTCGGTCAGTAAGTCTATATCAGACTCTGACATAAAAGTAAAGGAATTAAAAATGAAATACAAAATGGAGTTAAGGAAACTTGAACTTCAGAAAGAAAAAGAACAAATATTATTTGAAAAAGAGGAGAGAGAGAGAGACAGGAAAGAGAAAATGATAAATGAAATTACAATTTGAAGAGAAGGAGAGAGAGAGACAGGAGAGGGAGAAAGATAAACAATTACAATTTGAAAAAGAGGAGAGAGAGAGACAGGAAAGAGAGAGTGATAAACAAATGAAATTACAATTTGAGAAAGAGAAGAGAGAGAGAGAGATGCAAAAAGAGAAGGATAAAGAGAATTTCAAATTAGAATGAAAGAAATAGGGCTGGCAAGTGAAAAGCACATTTCCACTTCACATACAAATTCAAGTTTTGACATTACAAGAAATATTAGGTTAGTGCCCCCTTTCAGAGAAAAAGAAGTAGACAAATATTTTCCTTGTTTTGAAAAAGTTGCGGAAAATTTGAATTGGCCAAGGGAGTATTGGACTCACTTACTACAGTGTGTACTAATTTGTAAAGCTAGTGATATTTACCATTCAGTGTCAATTCATCAAAGTGAGGACTATGATGTAGTTAACGAATGCATTTTGAAGGGTTGTGCATTAGTCCCTGAGGCTTATCTGCAAAAATTCAGGAACTATAGAAAAGAAGCTGGACAAACTTGTGTCGAATTTGCAAGTGAAAAAGAGCAGTTATTTGAGAGATTGTGCTTAGCCAAGAAAGTTGAACATGATTAGGAAAATATCAAACAACTTGTATTACTTGAAGAGTTCAAGAACTGTGTTCCTAATGACATTAAGACTCATCTTGAAGAGCATAAGATCGAAACCTTGGAAAATGATGCCCTTGCTGCTGATGAGAATTCCTTAACTCATAAAGTTCCTGTTGTAGGCAAATCTTTCACTCAGCAGTCTACTGGTAGAAAGGTATTGCAGCTTAATACGATTCCTTCTAAAACTCAATCTGGCACAACTTTTAAAAATCAAGCTTCTGATAAACTTGATTCAAAATCCTTGTCTATTCCTACGTGTACCTATTGCAAGAAAAAAGGACATGTCATTTCTAATTGCTTCAAATTGAAATAAAGGCATCAGAATCAAGATGGACCTATCCCAAATGCTCTTATTTCGAAGAGGTCAAGGTCATGGTCATGTATTGAAAGCAATACATTTGTTGGGTCCAATAAACCCCAGTCTGATTTTATTATGGAGAATTTTTGAACCATTCATGTCGAAGGTTTCTATATCACTCTTGGGTGATTTGGCTAATCCTATCCCTATTAAAATTTTAGGGATACAGGAGCTTCTCAGAGTCTTTTAGTGTCAGGTATTTTGCCTTCTTCTGAGAAGTCCTGTTCTAATGAGAGTGTTCTCATTCAGGGAGTAGAGTGTGACTTTGTTAATGTTCCTCTCCATTCTGTAAATTTGTCATCAGACTTAGTTTCAGGACCTGTGACAGTCGGAGTAGTGTCTTCTTTACCCATTGACGGCATTCATTTGTTTCTAGGCAACAACCTAGCTGGAGACAAGGTTGTGGTTAATCCACTTGTAACTGACAAGCCTTCTTTGGATCAGAAAGTTGATCCTATTGAAAAGGAATACCCTGATTTGTACCCAGTTTGTGCAGTTACTAGAACTATGTCAAAGAAAGCTCTTGAGAATGATTTTGATAAGGAAAATATTCCTTTAGCTGACACATGTATTGGTCAGGCTTTTGATGAGGTCACTTTCCCTCCTAATTTGGATCAGTCAAAAGGTATTGATCACAGTGATCCTCTTTTAAATACTCATTCTCTTTTATCTAATCAGGGTGATAAACGACAATCACTTGTCATCAAACAGGAAAAAAATCCTGAGAGCTCCTGTTTGTTTCAGAGGGCCATTAGTGAAACTGAAGCCACTGAAGTACCTGTCTGTTATTTCATTAAAAATGGAATTCTTCTGAGAAAATGGAGACCTCCCGAGGTACCTGCTGGTGACGAGTGGTCAGTGAACTACCAGATTGTAGTTCCAAAATCTTACAGACAGGAAATACTTAGTTTGGCCCATGAAACTCCTGTCTGGTCATCTAGGGATAAATAAAACTTATAACAAGATCTTGACACACTTTTATTGGCCAGAAATCAAAAGTGATGTTTGTAAATTTTGTAGATCTTGTCATACTTGTCAAATGTTAGGAAAACCCAATCAGAAGATACCTCAGGCTCATCTGCAACCTATTCTGCATTTGATGAACCATTTAGTAGAATTATGGTAGATTGTGTTGGTCCCTTACCTAAGACCAAGTCAGGCAACCAATATTTGTTGACCATTATGTGTTCGTCAACAAGATTCCCAGTGGCAATTCCTTTGAGGAATATTAAAACAAAAACCATAGTAAAAGCTTTGATAAAGTTTTTGCTCAGTTTGGCCTTCCTAAATCTGTCCAATCGGGTCAAAGGTCAAATTTTATGTCTGTAATTTTCCAGCTTGTTATGCTTGAATTTGGCACTCAACAATTCAAATCAAAAGTGAAATTATGGTTTCACAGAGCTTTACTTGAGAGTAGTTTTGAGTCTTGTAATAGAGTTCATTTCTTTCTTGCTCATTTTTCAAAATTTTCTTCAAATTAGATTTTATGGCCCTTACAAAATAAAGAAGAAAATGAATGAGTTAATTATAACATTAGTACTCTGATCTAAATAAATTAATGGAGTACTAGTATATTGAAAGAGATAGCCAAGTAAATCATGCAATTAATTTAGTTGTACCTGTCCCACAAACTGAGAATTTAAGTGAAGAAATTCAATCGGACTCTGTTGATCTTGGAGCGACAAATCTTCGGAATTTGGAAATTATGAAAAATCTGGACCAGAAACTTTTACCTTTGCAAGAATAAGAAAGGAATGAACTTAAACAGTTATTATTCGAATATGAGCACTTATTTCCAGATATTCCTATGAGGACGAACAAAATTTTTCATGACGCTGAAATTGTAGATTCAAAACCTGTGAAACAACACCCATACAGTATGAACCCTCTCAAACAGGAATACTTGAAAAAGGAAATTCAGTATTTGCTGGAGAACGATTTCATAGAGTCCAGTAAAAGTGATTGGAGTTCACCATGTATACTTCTTCTGAAACCAGATAAAACTTTCCGTATGTGCACTGATTATAGGAAGGTGAACAGCGTGACAAAAACAGATTCATTTCCATTACCAAGAATCGATTACTGTATAGATAAAATTGGAAATGCCAAGTACGTCACCAAATTTGACCTTCTGAAAGGATTTTGGCAAATTCCACTAACGGAAAGGGGAAAGGAAATTTCGGCATTTGTGACTCCAGATGGACTCTATCAATATAAAGTAATGCCATTTGGGATGAAGGGTTCCCCAAGTACTTTTCAACACATGATGAATATGATTACCTCTGGTCTAGATAATTGTGATGCTTACATTGATGATGTCATCATCTACAACGATACCTGGAAAATTTGGCCATGTCCACATACACATTATTGGTTATGATATGCATCAAAAATGAATTTGTATCCATATTGAGCATTTTTGTTTTATTGTTTGATTTCATCATAGAAGAATTCATGCAGCAAGAGCTTTGACAAATCCAAGACAGATGCATCAACATAGATAGGCTTTTCTTAACTTTCTTTTAGCTTGCCTTCCTTACTGTGAACAGCAACAAGCCTGTCATAAAATAGCTTGTGTGCATCAAATGCTGTGTCAGCAACAAGCCTGTGAAGTTTGTCTTGTTCACCATCATGGACAAAGTTGACATGTATATGTTTGCAGGGATTCTCCACTGGTTTTCTGAGCACGTCTTTCGTGAGTTTAAAGATGTCCTTTTCAACTCGTGACTTTGCATAGATCTGTGTTCATCTTGATACATGGCACCATTCTTTGCATGTTGGTGAAATTGCAGCACTCAATGGATTTGTTGCATATGCATACCCATTCATGATGTAACTGCAAACTACATATGTGTACTGCGTAGTTGCTGTTAGTTTTCAGATTTGGAACCAGTTTAATACAGTCAATAAACTTATGCCCAGATTCATCCACAATTTTACACTGGTACTGTGACAACCACTTTTGGTGCTAGTGGATAGTGCAAGTATTCTAATTCAACCTCATAAATTCTGATCTCACTGTTATGACCATACCCACTAATATGTTTTTGTATATTCACAGTCATGGGATTTACCCATTGAAACCTGCCAACAGGTATTGGCTGCATCTTTGCCAAGCCATAAAGATTATTGCCCTAAAAATCCAACACACACAGTTGATGATCAGCATTGGTGAACAGTTCCAATTTCACTTTTGTTTTCAACAGCAGTGTATCCTAGGCCATTTCTGGTGACAAAAAGTAGTGTGCAAAATCAAGCTTGTATTTATATAGCAGTATTAATGAACATCTCAAAGATATCCATGAGCAGAAGCTCATCTGTAACCAGATACAGATTGAGATGGTCACCAACCAAATGTGAACCAAACTATGCTTGCACATGCGTGTCATGTACTTGTAGGGATAGATTCCTTTACAAATTAGTAAGATAGACATTCCGTTACCATTTTATCAATGAGTAACCTTAAACTGATCATTGGCAGCAAGGTTATTTACTAGCTTGTCTATTGATGAATTGATAAATTTTTCCATACTTTCGAATGATGCTTATAGGATACTGTGGCTGCTGCTGCTGCATTATTAAATGACTGTTGTAGCCATGCAGGTTATACAGCTCAACCAGAATATTTGTTTTATTTGAAGCAATTCACAGCTGTAGATTGCATGCACTGTGTACAACTCCTCTGTATGTGCCTGTGATATGACAATGATCATGAATTTTTTCATTGGTTGAACTGAAAGCACCATAATAGATCCAGCAGTGTCTTGACGTGGAAAAGTCGTGTCATCATTGGTCTTAATCCTCTCTGCCCAAAAGGAAGGTTGTTGTCAGATTCAATTGTGGTAACTTAAAACGATTTAATAAGTACTTCAACCGAATCCTTGTCAAGGTATAACATGGTGGCTCAGTTATTTACAGCGTAACAAAACCTGCATGGAACTTGTTCAGCAAGTTGCATTGTCTTGAACTTAACATTGCTGAAGGTGTCAGGAAGTGGAACATTAAAATATTCAAAATCTACGTAAATATCATGTGGAACATTCATCTTACACTGCGCATTGGTAAATTTCAGAATGTTTTTGCTAGGCTCAGTCATAATTGTTTGCTGATTCACCAAATTCCACTCCTTCAAGCCTTTCTTAAGAAACATCTATTGCATATTAAGTAAATGCAGGCAATGTCAACATAGAAGTTTGTTACCATGGTACTTATTGTGTTCGTTAAGCAAAAGGGAAAGATCTTTATCCAATAATAATAAAATTGTGACTGAACCATTCATGTAACTTGTTAGCAGTAGATCAACTTTGGTCTCAATCGTACACAATAATAGCATCACTAGGGTTGAGTTCTTGAAACTTTTGAATATAACCTTAGTAACCTGCACAGGAAATTCTATCTTACCAAACTTGAGTTCATTCAAATATTTTTAGTATTGTCGAGGTTGATATGTGTTATCTGGATGTAACACATGCATGAACACCCATGCACAACATTGACTGTCATCAATTTTCATTTTTATTGCCAACAGAGGCAGAACATACTTTGGCATTAGCATGTAACTTGACCCGTGGAATGTTACGTTTGTTGGGAAATTATGCTGTTGAACTTTCACACATCTGTCAAGAATCCATCCCAACCCAGAGTTAGTGTAATTTTTCAATATCTAGAGAATCCTTTCAAACCCTGTTTTGAGTTTATCATTGATGGCATCAGTGTCTTTGCTGTTTAAGATCACACAGGCACCTCTGTGAATCCATGTTTGATGACTTAACAACTAAATGGCACAGTCAGATGAACACTAAGAATACTGTCTGTTTTGACTCGGGTACTGCTAGAGCATCATAACATTGATATGATTCCTGGACATATCTTTGATAAAAGTTTTCAAGCCTTTTGGTGTGTACATGGGTTCAATAATTGCATGTTAAATTTAAATTTTAGAACTTGGGCTCATTTATGAGCCTATTCAACTGCAACTGTGATGTGTCAGCAGTTTTGTTCATCCTCAACTATGTGTTCAGTTTCTGCCCTCTTCACTTGTGGAGGAATTTTGACATTTTTTGTGTTTTGCTGCTGCACAAAGCTCTGTCAGATTCAGTTCAACTATAAATCCTAATAGTATCAGTAAATCTGCTTTTTCTGTGCTTCTTAGTATTTGCAGGTTATGCTTCAGCACTGATTTTTTCATTTGTGCTGTTAATGTTGCCATTACAACCGACTGGTTTTTCAGTGGGGTGGGGTGAGTATTGTTGCAGAACTGACTGCTTCACTTGCAAATCCTAATAAATCAAGTAATCCAGCTTTTCACATATACTCGTATTCCATGCTTTTGCATAAGTTGCCATAATTGAATAACAGTCCATATGCTGATGTGAAAGGGAAAATGGTTGTCTGATTGCAAACTCAGTTAATTTATTATTCATTTTAACTTTACCAGGATCAGAAACTGCAGTTGTTTTGCTTTTATTTCATTGACTTCTGTATCATTTGTCTAGTGTTTGCTCATAATGTTAACATTGTGAGGTATTTCTACAACATTCGGTTCTATATTTGTTTCATTGGAGAATCTTCACTGGCACACAAGAGAATATTTGCCAGGAGATCATCATGGTTGGCAATGCTGATTACATGACTTTACTCCAGTACCACATTTATGGCATGGTCAAGCACCTAAATCAACATGTAACGTGAGCAAATGTAATTTACAGTATTTCCAAGGCATATGTCTCAGCATTGTGTTCTAATGCCATTGAGCTTTTCTTGCACTGTTGCCTCTGCAATATTTTTGTGGCATACACAGTCAAGAGAAACATCTCATGGAATACTTGTTTCACCAAAAAAATTCATCAAATGCATAATTTTTGTCTTTCACCAAAAAATAATTGTGAATGTGAATGTAAAAATGCAGATCTCCATATTGAGCCCAGTAATCTTTTCATTGTAGGAGTTTGCTTGTGTACATCAGAAACATACAGGAGTTCCGCCACTACGATTCTCAAAGGGGAAGCAATACAGAGGAGGCTAGAAATCTGGCGTACAAACTTCAACCATATGTACATGGTAAGGTTCTTGGCATATAAATCATTCGCAGTATTTTGTCATTACTTTCAGACAAAATATGTAGCAATTTAAATTTTTATTGTCTCTGTTTTTTAAACAAGTCAGGATTTTATGATCTGAAAAAGATTTATGCCAATGGAAAAAACTGTTAATTTACCCTGACCATTTTTACATAGCCAGTAAAACCTCACAATTAAGACATACAGTCTGGTTAGGAAAAGTGGTACAGCTGTCACTTGTACTTCAGTAGTTGGGTGGTATATCTGTGCCTTGTACCTTGGCAATTGAGTAGTACAGCTATCCTTTGTTCTTTGGTAGTTAGGTGGTACACCTGTCCCTTGTTCTTTGGTAGCTGGGAGGTACAGCTGTCACTTGTACTTTGGTAGTTGGGAGGTACAGCTGTCACTTTTATTTTAGTAGTTGGATGGTACATTTGTCCTTTGTACTTTGGTAGTTGGGGTCCATAACTGCTGGACACATGTACCCTTAGTGAGAATGATCAAAAATGTTTTTCTTTGTTGTTATTTTGGTCACCATCGCTGTGTTATATCCAGGATGGTGTTATAATGTAGGGCATGATAATGAGGGAATGCCATATGAATTTAGGGAATAATTTAGAAGACAGGCCTACTGATTATTCTTTATTTAGAATAAAGTCTTTTCATTGTTGCACCTTTAGCAAGCACCAGGGGACATTTTCACAGCTGAAACTGCCATTTTCCCGGAAATTGAACGAAGTGCCATGTATGTATCATTATGAAGGGAGAAAGGTACATAAGATGTCCACATGACAGCTGAAATAAGATGCAATGCTGTTGTTTCTAAAATACAGTTTTATCACTTTCAGGAGTCATCCTTGTTGTTAAAGTAAGAATTTATCATCTCTCTTTTCATTTTTAAAATTAATGGCCTTGGCATTTATTTTTGTATAAACTCTTCAGCAAGCATTTGCTGGTTCCTTCATTTGCTTTTCTTTGTCAGCTTTACTTTCATTTTGAATGAAAACTAATTGTGCCTTCATTGCTTGATGAGCCTCAATCCATTGTAATGGGGTTGATAGTTACTACTAAAACACTGTTGAATAATATCCAAGAAAGCCTACAAGTATTGATTCGTCAGAATTGAGTGGTTACCAAAATAGCCATTGTCTATTAATTTTCCAAGATGGTTACAGAATTTTATGAAATAATCATTGTTGGCTTCATTTTTCCTTCTGTGTCCACTTACCAGTGAAAAAGATTAAAGGATGTGTTATCATACTAACATGTGTGGATACTACAGAAAACTTTTAGTGGGAACCTGGCTGAACTCTGTTAAAGCTAATCTGTTGGCTTTCGAAGATACGGAGATCATGGCTTAAGGAACTGGTAGATGTTACTTGGTAAACACTGTAGATTTGTTTTATTTGTTCATTAGGCATCAGTTCAAATTTAATTACTCATTTGCACCATAAAGGCATACATTGACAAAAATGTCCAATTTTAATTTATGTTAATTGTAATATACTCAGCATATTCGCTATATTTATAATTTGTAAAAGTGTCTTCAAATCTGTTATTTCTTTTCATTGTTTTTTAAAAAGGTTTTTTCCCAGAAGTAAAAGTCTTATGTTTTTTTTCACATCAACATCTTGTTCATTACAGCATCAATCTCATATGCCTATTATTCATGCAGAATCTGATTTACCCTTAATTGGTGTACTTTTATTGGAAATACAAGAAGTCAACAAAAGTCCAAAAATCAACAAAATGGTTTACCTGACTGGTGACATCTATGTTGCAAAGAACATAATACATAACTAAAACATCTTTTTGATTATATATTAAATATTGAGATCATTATTAATTGTAAACATGTTTACATCAGTTGGAGTTAAAGGCAGTTTAGATTCTGACCTTAGAAAGTTTCAGAAAAGAAATTTTCCATTCTGTTGACAGCATTTCTAGAAATAGGTGATTGCAACCTGGGTCATGTGGAGGGGTATATAAACTTGTTTACTTGAACAATTATTCTTTTTTGCCTTAACATGCAAAGTGGAGTCTGTCTTATTGATGTGTTCAGTTTTTTTAATTTGTTTGGATTTATTTACTCAAATTATTAGGGTTAGGGTTAGGATTTAGGGTTAGGGTTGCTGAATTTGCAAAGTGCTCAGTGATATTCATAGACTTAAACATTAATTTGGATTTATAGCAAATTCAGTCAGGGACATTTTGGATTATATTATTGTGATACATCAAAAGACTGTTAGCACATCACAACATTCCAGGCCACTGGCACATTAGCACATTCAAGACTACAGACACATCAACACATTCAGTATTGGAATTTATTTGGAACACCACTGGAATTCAACTGGAACATCATACATTTGGAGTTGTGATAGAAGTTTTTGGACTATTTGGATTTAATTCAGAATACTGTAAGTTCTTTTTAAATTTTCTCTTTGTATTCTAGGGAATAAATTATTTTTTGAGTTTTACAAAATTTGTTGGTTTTCGCTCTTTTCTGTGACTTAATTTAAAACCACAGAGTCATAATAGTAGATACCCAGAACAACTTATTACTGAGATTTGTAGAAATACCTGATGTAGATCAAAGTTTGTGGTAATCACCATGATCACCTAAATGTCCAAATACCCTGTGGTTATTACCATCTGTTTGCATGTATTAATAGCGCATTTGTAGGGTTAGTTTTAATTATTATACTTTTTCATGTTGAACAGCAAACTGATACAGTACATAAAAAGTTCTGTGGCAAGGCAATGAGAGTCTGTTTCCTTGCCCTGGTAAACACTCTGGCAGCCGATCCAGGCAGAATACCATGTCTTTAACTTTATATTTCTTGATTCATCACACGTGACTTTAAGTATAAATAAATAAATATCTTTGTGTTTGATGTTGGTAGGGCAACAAACTCATAATCCAACAGTTGTGGGTTTGATACCCATCCTGGCCAGCCTGGGTCAGTTGGCTCTGCATGTCCATGGGAAAAGTACTTGGCTCCTTTGTCTTCAACATGATATAACAATAATGAATCAAAACCAACAAAAACAAAACATTGATATATCATATACTTGGAGATTATTAAGCCATTCTCTCTATAAATAGAACAATAAATAAAAGTGAGGTACTCAGTAATTTAATCAAAGGATAAATATCAAACGATAAATGCATATAATAAAATGAAGTGCAAACTGAGATATACAAAACAAAATATTCATATGGTTATTTGAGAAAGTGAGTGGGGATGAGGTGGCTTTTCAGATGGTGACATGCTTTTCTAATCCCAGGCTTCAGTACATTTTAGGGGTGAAACCTGATTGCTGAATTTTCTCCTTAATATATAAACCTTCAAAGTGTCTATTATGACTATTTACGCAGTATACCCCATGTGACAGATCTTACTACTCAGTCTAATATTTTGAAATACCTATTCTTGTGACCTAACTTATCCAATAGGAATTAACTTAATTCTTCTAAGATACCACTTGACTGAGGGGCCCCGAGTGGCCGAGTGGTCTAAAGCGCTCTTCGTTACGGATCACTGCCATCTCACCTCTGTCTGCATGGGTTTGAGTCTAGGATTCGGCGAATGTGGATATGTGAGAAAGCTTGCCAGTAGCTTCTCGTGGGTCGGTGGTTCTTTCCGGAGATTTTCCGGTTTCTTCCTCCACCATTAATACTGGCCGCCAAGTATAGCCTATCGTGTGCTGAAAATGGTGTTAAGCCCCACAACAACAACAACCACTTGACTGACCTGTCCAGTGTGATAAAGGTCAAAACTTGTGAACATATTTACTACTAATTTTATTATTAGTAAACTGTCAACAGATATGTAAGCATCTGTTCATAGATCCTATGCAATGTTATGTTCTTTAATATCTTACAATAGGACTGATGCTTTACAAAATTCAGCTATAAATAATCAAAAAATTTACATCCATGAATAAAAATGACAAAAATTATAGATAAAATTATGTACTAGGAGTGACAAAAAGTAGATACACGTAACAATATCAACATGACTGATTTTGACTAGTCAGTAAATAATCGTTTCAAATGCATGGAAAATTTTAAGTTTTAATGTTTTTGAGGCTGGTTCCATTCCTGTGTTTGGACTGCTATAGTGGTCATCTTGAAAATCTTGTTATTAGTACTCTTCCAGAATGTATGGTCATATTGACATGGTGTTTTACTGAAAGACTAGTTGGTCCTGAATGAAAATGACACATGATGGCAAGTTTTCCAGGACAGATCACTCACATCTCATCTCTGTCAATGTGGATTCAATTCTTGGCTCCATCAGTGTAGGTATGTGAGAAGCTTGTCAGTAGCTTTCCATGTTGGTGATCCATCCCAGACTCTTCCTTCTCCAAATACACTAGCTGCTATGTATCACCGAATAGACTAGCTGTCTTTTATGGCCTATCATGTACTTAAGATAGCATTAAATCCCAAAAATCACATATCATAACTGAAAATGATGCAGGTCAGATTACCATTACAGTTGCTATGGAAAGCATGTTGGAAATCTTGTTACTGCTACTCATCATGACTGGATGATCACATAGGGATGGTGTTTTCATTAAAAGACATGAGATAATATCTAGTTGAATTTAAATGAAAATGGTGCCAATCAGGTCTCCAATATGGCCACCAAAACTTGTTATTGCCATGCTGCCTAAACAACATCTTACGACATTTTAAATACAAATTGTGTTGATCTGAGTTTCAATATGGCAGCCATCTTGAAAATCCTACTAAACAGACAGTCATATTGAAATGGGGTTTTAACCAGAAGACTTCTTATGTTACATAGTTAGTCCTAGAGGAAAATAGTTCCAATAGTTCTGATAGCCATCTTGAAAATCTTGTTATTGCTACTCCAGGGGAATGGAAAGTACAGGTACACTTCTTGAACAGAAATTCACATCAGCTGAGGTTTCCACTGGAAGACTTCTTACAGTGTCTGCTTGATCCTAAATGAAAATGGTGCCATTAAGACATCCAGTATGGTTGACACATTAGCAATTTTAAAATTTTGTTATTGCTACACCTCATGATTGGATGGTTATATTAACATGGGGTTTTATGAAAAGATGTCTTGTAATGTTTAGCTGATTGCAATTGACAGTGGTGCCAATCATATGTCCAGTATGGCCACTACATAAGTCATCTTGAAAATCATGTAGTTGCTGCTATTACAACTCTTGTCATAAACTAAGTAACAAAAGAAGCAAGACCAACAAGTTGTATAAAATTCAAAAATTTATTTCCCATCAATACAAAGTGAAAATTTAAAATGAACCTACAATATTTTGAATTAAATCCCAAATAATACTCAGTGTTCTATTACAAGTCCAGAAGAATAGAATATTCTGAAAGAATTTCAATAGTCTTGAATGTGCTGAAGTACCAGTTTTTTGAGTGAGTTGATGTACCAATTATCTTGCTGTACCACATTGATATAGTCCAGACTGTCTTTGAATCAGTAATCAATAATCCCAAAGTAGTGTTTTTAGTCCAAAAAAGTCAATGAGCACTTTGTAATTCCATTGAATAATTTAAATAAATAATTCCTCTCAAATTATAGCTGAACACAACTAAATGTGGTTCCACAGACTGAACTAAAAATAGGAATTATTTTGTTTGCCTCATTCTTATATACTAATATCACTTGACCTAAGACATAATAAAATGCAATGGATATAGGTCACAAGTTCTCTTCCAGACTCTATACACAATCATTGACAAAGTCAAACACACAATATAAAGTTAAATGTACATAACAGTACTTCTTCTGAACTGAAATTCATACTGAAATGGGTTTTTCACCAGACATTTTTTTATGATGTCTAGTTGGTTCAGAATGAAAATGGTGCTGACTGAACATCCAGTATGGTCACCATGGCAGCCATCTTGAGTATCTTATTATTGTTCCACCACTTTAATGGGGTTTTGCCAACTATTGACATGGAGTTTTCATCAATCCTGTACAAATGTTGACAGAGCTTTTTCATCGCTTCTTGCAATGTTTACTTGGTCCTGAGTGAAAATAGTGATGATCTGACAGCCAAGATGTCCATCATGGCAGCCATCTTGAAAATATTGTTACAGCTACTCCTTCTTTATAGATGGTCATATTCATTCAAAGATGTCTAAAAATGTAAACTTTGACCTAAATGAAAATGGTATTGATCTTACATCCAATATGGCTGCTGCAGCAGCTACTTACAGCTCAGAAATATCAGAGATGGTTTCAACACTCCGCTGTTAAAATGAATCATACCAATGGTAAATATTGATTATAACACATCGGTAATGTCTTGAACATTAAAGAATAAGTTCCATTCATTTTGACAGGGATACATATAATTCTGTCATACTTATTGAAAGCAAATTGTACAGAACACTTTCTGTTATTTTGGAGGCCATATTAATGGAGTAAGTAAATAAATATATAAGCTGTCCTGATTCATTTAATTTCCTTTTGTCCAATTTTGTGTGATTTGTTCACAAGGGTTAAACTACACATCACTAATATTGCAAGGATTTAATGTCAAGTAATAGTAAATATTATTTATATTGGACATGGAATGCATTTATTTTGCCATATAGGTTGTTTTACTTGACCATACCTGTGTCAAAATGGCAGTCATCAAGGATGTAGTTGTTAATTATTGGATTGTAGTTGAAATCAAAACTCCTTATATTGTTTTGACTGCATGTGCTGGCTTTGATTAATCAATACAAGTGTCATTAGATTGCTCATAGTCGATTACATGGTCGTACTGTTTGAAAGTGTTCAGTGGTACCAATAATAAATCATGATGTGAAAGAAGAATTGATGATGAAGATGAATTAATCACTTGAAAGGTTTGAGTAGCTGTTAATATACAGTGAACAGTTTGTGTGCAGGTAAATGTTCATATATATTTGGCATTAATGGGATCAATATGCATTGAAAACAGGAAAAACCTAAAGTTGAAATAATAGCACCTTTTCTCACCATTTCTCTTTCGAGTAATTGAAGACAATTTCAGTAGTTGTGTATATACAGCGCTTTTGATGGCTACTGTATTTCATGCATAAGCCAAATAGAGAGTCCTAAGTATATATATTTTTTGCTAAAAGAGAGTTTAGGCCTCCCCCCAAATATGTTTCGTATTGCACTTGTTTTAAAGTTAGGGTAGGCTGGTCATTTTTTTTTATTTAAATGTTTTTTTTAATATTTTTTTTTTTTTTAAATTATATATATTTAATGTGTGATTTTTTTAACTTGGGGGAAAAAGTGGTCGGGTCAGCAGCGAAAAATAGGGACGGTTGGTAGACTGGAAATACACATATTTTTGGGGGCGGGCCTAACATAGTTTGGAAATCATCTTGTACAAAATAAGAAATCTCAAACTGTCTGGCCATTTTGGAATTCTCAAACTTCCTGGATGTTCTGGAATTTTCATGCACAGAAAGACATAAGTGATTTTGTTATGTGTGTTGTTTTGCATCATTCTTATGAGCATTTTGAAAACTGCAATATGCACAGAAAGACATAAGTGATTTTGTTATGTGTGTTGTTTTGCATCATTCTTATGAGCATTTTGAAAACTGCAATATACTTGTTTTAGACCACTCTGGTGGCCTAGTGGTTAGAGTGACCACCTTGGACATGAAATGTCGCGGGTTCGAAGTCCGGCTGAGTCATGCCAAATACTTATAAACACTTATAGAAATGGTACTAACAGCTGCCTCTCTAGGTGGTCAGCATCAAGAGGTTAGTGTTAGGACTGGTCGGCCAGGTGTCAGGATAATGTGACTGGTTAGGACATGATGCTACACGTCTGGAGCATGATGCCTTAGTTCTAGGCATCACTATAAACTGCCACACTGTAGACATTGTAGTGATGATAACATTAAAAATCCAAATCACTCTCACACACACAATATACTTTTTTGAGAATATATATCCATTTTGTTTTTTTTTCTGCTTGGTATTAAATACAGTACAGCCCACACAAGTTTGTGTTTGTCCATGTCTTATGATGGGGATAGAGAGAGCATGGAGAGGTTTAAACAGTCCCTCCACCTTCTCCCATTGTATATTGTCAGAGTTGCTAAGACTTCTTATTGAGAATAACTCTGTACACCATGCTTTCTCATGGAGTCCTACCTGACAAAGTTCTACCTGACAATCACCATATAAATTAATTGGCATGTGTTTTTCAGTTCTTCCAAATCATATTTTAGATGGCATCAGCATACGTAATAACACATGATATTTATCAATACTGTATATTGAATGATCAATTTAATTGTGAATGGTTTGTTTCTTTATGCTAGGCATAGGAAAATCTTGAAAGCAGAATGACAGAAGCCTGATGAATGTATGGTTAGTTGTATAATAAGTATATAGGTAATGAATGTCTTAAATGCACATGCGCAAGAGAGAGAGAGAGAGAGAGATGAGTGAAAATTTTATGAGCAGTCACAAGAACTGATTCAAATGAATAGATGTCAGGGGCCAAACCAGTAGCTGTATACAGTCTCTGCATCATGTTAAATGGAATATCATCAACTAGCCATTTCATTTTCAGTTCATTGTCTCTGCATCATATAAAATGGAATACAGTTACCTAGCCATTTCATTTTAAGGTCAGTGTTGATGAAAATAGCTGACCAAATTATTAGATTCTTTGAGATAGAGAGACTGGGACATGTAAATGTATACTCATATTTTCATGATACATGCATTCCCCCTACCAGCTAAAGAAACAATATCATCTGTTGGATGAAGAAGTTTCTTGTGCAGTCAGTATTTTTTTGTAAAGCATCATCAAATTGTGAAAACATAGTTCTCTTCATAAGAATTGCTGTCTGAAGCAGACACATTAACATGAAAATCTCATTGTATGTGAAGATGTTCTTAGCTACATGTATATTATTGTATTACATGGATATCTCTTTTAAAAAAATATAAAGAGTAGGCTTGATTTATAACAGAGAGAGAGAGAGAGAGAGAGAGAGAGAGAGAGAGAGAGAGAGAGAGAGAGAGAGAGAGTGAGTGCAGATACAGAGTTGCATATAAAAGTGAATGTCATTATTTTTAAATTAACCATGATTAGGAAAAAGTGTAAAAATAACCATGATTAGGAAAAGGTGTAAAAATAACCATGATTAGGAAAAAGTGTAAAAATAACCATGATTAGGAAAAAGTGTAAAAATAACCATGATTAGGAAAAAGTGTAAAAATAACCATGATTAGGAAAAAGTGTAAAAATAATCATGATTAGGAAAAAGTGTAAAAATAACCATGATTAGGAAAAAGTGTAAAAATAACCATGATTAGGAAAAAGTATAAAAATAACCATGATTAGGAAAACGTGTAAAAATAACCATGATTAGGAAAACGTGTAAAAATAACCATGATTAGGAAAAAGTGTAAAAATAACCATGATTAGGAAAAGGTGTAAAAATAACCATGATTAGGAAAAAGTGTAAAAATAACCATGATTAGGAAAAAGTGTAAAAATAACCATGATTAGGAAAAGGTGTAAAAATAACCATGATTAGGAAAAAGTGTAAAAATAACCATGATTAGGAAAAGGTGTAAAAATAACCATGATTAGGAAAAAGTGTGAAAATAACCATGATTAGGAAAAAGTGTAAAAATAACCATGATTAGGAAAAAGTGTAAAAATAACCATGATTAGGAAAAAGTGTAAAAATAACCATGATTAGGAAAAGGTGTAAAAATAACCATGATTAGGAAAAGGTGTAAAAATAACCATGATTAGGAAAAGGTGTAAAAATAACCATGATTAGGAAAAAGTGTAAAAATAACCATGATTAGGAAAATGTGTAAAAATAACCATGATTAGGAAAAGGTGTAAAAATAACCATGATTAGGAAAAGGTGTAAAATTAACCATGATTAGGAAAAGGTGTAAAATTAACCATGATTAGGAAAAGGTGTAAAATTAACCATGATTAGGAAAAGGTGTAAAATTAACTATAATTAGCAAAAGGTGTAAAATTAACCATGATTGGGAAAAGATGTAAAATTAAACCATGATTTGGTAAAGGTGTTAATTTAACCATGATTGGCAAAAGGTGTAAAATTAAATTATTCTTGGAAAAGATATACAATTAAACCATGATTGGGAAAAGGTGTAATATTAACCATGATTGGGAAAAGATGTAAAATTAAACCAAGGATTAAAGTTGGTGGATAAATCAGATATTGACTTAACATGAGAGATTTTGGATACTGACATTTGGTAGTAATGGACATATAGCTCTGTACCAAAACAAGTGAATGCAATTGAGAAAACTATCATTGATGGTGCAAGGCATTTCTTTGTTGGAAAATAAAATCTGAAAAACTTTGATTGCAGCTTAAATTATCAGAGAGAGAGATTAGTCTTGGAATTATTACAATTGTCCCACATTGTTAATGATTTCATCAATAAATTTAATTCAGTTTAATTGTGGACAGTTGACAAACTTCCTTTTGTTAATTGTTGGCTATAATTTTGTTAATTGTTGGCTATATGTTTTGGGGTTATGGCTGGAGCTGATAAACTAGGATGCATCAAGTCAATGCTTCATGAAATATAAATAAAATAAAGAATCTCTTTTGATTCTAATTCTTGTATATATTTTATAACAGTGTTAATAACAGCTATGGCCTTGATATATGTAGAATATTTGAAGTCCTCATGAAAAGCTTGAAACAGTTGTCTTGCTTTGATTTGTAGAAATAAATGACTTTATCTTTTGTATTAGTTGACAAAAATTATCTTGTAATGACAGAAAAAAAATTTCTGGTTGAAAGGGAAGTCAAATTTAGTATAAATTGAGATAGCATAGAAAACAATATTATAAACTTTCACAAATATATTTAAAAATTTTCATTGAAATGTGAATCTATTGTTAGTATGTTTGTCAAGCAGTACATGTATTGATGATTGGCACTCTAATGTATATATGCTGAAAGAAATATGTTTCTCAGACCCAAGTTGAATGATTCTGACTGTTAACATATCTCTTCTTTCAGCTCCAATGGGAAGAATGAAATTCCTGGAGCAAGACTCACCTCAGCAGCAAAATGGTATGTAGTATTTTGTTATCATCATGACTTTGTGGTCCTAGGATTTAAGATTCTTCATTTTGTTGCACAATATATGGGGTAATGAATGAGTCCTGTACCCATTATTGTTTCACCTTACTCCTGAGAAAAAATGTCAGTGATGCTGATGTCATTAGTGTTGGCATCTATACATAAGTGCAGTCATCATCCCAGAAGTGATGTTCACATGTTTCTTTGACACAAGCATTCAGTCTTGTAAAGAAATTAAAGTTCTGATGGCAGATGGTATCTGAGGTATCCCCTCATTGCCTTAAATGAGAGCGAGAGAGAGAGAGAAAGAGGGAGCAAACATAAAACTGTATCTGTGGTATAAAATTGTTTTTGCTTTACTTTTTTTGTCTGTAAAGTCCTGTTCTAAAGGAAATTGACATGAAATTGACCACTCCTTAACCACCCATTTTTGACAGCACAGGAAATATCTGAATTGGCACTGGATGCATCAAGACCTGCATTCATTGCCTTAAGTTGTGATCTATTGATCATTGTTTTCATCAGTTTTGATTTGAAACAAAGTTCATCCTGAGAAAAACTGTAGGCAAAATAATGGTAGACTCACAGTTGCCATTGGCTGCTTTATGGATATCAGTTTTAAACCTAAGACATGATTATTCCAAATGAATTTAAGGATTAAAAAATATGGGGCCACATGTTACAGATTAACTCAGAACTCATTTAGATTTTAAACTGATGCAATTTAAAACAAAGATTCCACAGGAAGAACTAAACAGATAAAAATTCCAAGTGTTTTATGATTTTAATTTTAATATTCATATAGGTCCTTATTATGGTTTTTATTCATGCTTAAGAAAAAGCTCTATGTAAGTAACAAGTTGCTTCCATTAACATCAGCTGTTTGTGGTTTTCAGTTTTTATTTTCATTTTGAAAAAATATAGCAATAGATTTAATCTAAATACTTGTAAATACAAGTATTAATTAATCTTTTAAAGATTACAATGTAAATACAAATATTAATTGATCTTTTAAAGATTACATTGTAAGTACAAATATTAATTAATCTTTTAAAGATTACATTGTAAATACAAATATTAATTAATCTTTTAAAGATTACACTGTATATACAAATATTAATTAATATTTTAAAGATTACACTGTAAATACAAATATTAATCTTTTAAAGATTACACTGTATATACAAATATTAATTAATATTTTAAAGATTACATTGTAAATACAAATATTAATTAATCTTTTAAAGATTACACTGTATATACAAATATTAATTAATATTTTAAAGACTACACTGTAAATACAAATATTAATTGATCTTTTAAAGATTACACTGCAAAATACAAATATTAATTAATCTTTTAAGCATTACACTGTAAAGACAAACATTAATTAATCTTTTAAAGATTACACTGTAAATACAAATATTAATTGATCTTTTAAAGATTACATTGTAACTACAAATATTAATTAATCTTTTAAACATTACACTGTAAAGACAAACATTAATTAATTTTTTAAAGATTACACTGTAAATACAAATATTAATTGATCTTCTAAAGATTACATTGTAACTACAAATATTAATTAATCTTTTAAAGATTACACTGTATATACAAATATTAATTGATCTTTTAAAGATTACACTGCAAAATGCAAATATTATTTAATGCTTTAAAGATTACACTGTAAATACAAATATTAATTGATCTTTTAAAGATTACACTGCAAAATACAAATATTAATTAATCTTTTAAACATTACACTGTAAAGACAAATATTAATTAATCTTTTAAAGATTACACTGTAAATACAAATATTAATTAATCTTTTAAACATTACACTGTATATACAAATGTTAATTAATCTTTTAAAGATTACACTGTAAATACAAATATTAATTAACCTTTCAAAGATTACACTGTTCACCAGAAGAGTCTTATTAATTGGATTATTTTGTAGTTTTACCTAGCCACAATTATAATTAACACAGAAAGTTAAGATTGTAGCTGAGACATATTTTCTTTTAAATATTATGATGGGTTGCATGTAATGATCATCATTGAAAACCTCACAACTCTTGTATTCATAATCATTTACCAAAAGTTGTGTAAATATCTGTACTTTATATAATAGATATTTGCATGCCCTCAGACACTGCTGCACTCAAAAGAATGTACAGCCAATGCCACTTGCATATTTGTGTCAGGAACCAAGGTGCCTAGGCTAAATTTTGCCAGCTGTGTATTTCATTTTTGTTGGCAGTAAAGATCAGAGAGCTCTTGGCTAATATTTCATACCATATGTAACCCATGGATCGTGCAGTCTTGAAAAATCCTTGAATCTGAGGGTCTGCCTTGATAACAGAGTTGTTTTTTTTCCTTGAAAAGTCTTTGAATTTTGCCAGAATTTACCTGAGGGAATACAAATTATTGAACTGAATAAAATATATAACTTTATAGGTTCAGATTTTTGTATGCACATTTCTTCTTCAAAAACACAGACCTGCCAACCCCACTGAAAAGATCGGGAAAATCCTGATTTATGGACCTATCTCCTGATTCCCTGATTTATAAGAAAAATCCCGATTTTTCAACTCCCCGAAGAAAAAAAAAAAATTTTTTTTTTTATATGCAAAAACATCATTTTTCTTGTCCGTGTTTCTGTTTCTGGTTTTTCTGTGTCTGGTATTGTCTCACAGTGTGGTTCTCTTTATCCGACCCCTTCAGCAAATCTCAGCATCCTAATGGATAAGTTTCTCAGCAAGAAGCGAAAAAAAGAAGAAAAGGAAGTAACTGATGACTTTTCACCAGCCAAGAAAAAGAAATGGGATCAAAAATATAGGAGTGATTGGGAGAAGAAGTTTGCTTTCATTCATCCATAAACTCGCGGGGCCTATCATGCATTCTGCCACTGATGATCGGCCCTTTCCACATTCAATTCTGCGTCAAAATTGTAGATTTGGTAAAGCTGAAACTCTCAATGCAGATCATCAGTGTTGATTCCTTCCATTCGGTTGGAGATAAAGGTCAGGTCCTTAAATGATACTACAGATTGTTTAGACACATCTGCAATGCTTGCATGAATAAGTAAGTCATCCTTTAATGGGTTACTCTCAGGAAAAAATAAAATGGATTTGGCCAACTGTTGTTCCAACCCTTGGGATAGTAATGCTATCAGTACTTTCAATACCGCAGAGCAACAGCAATGCTGAGAGAGCATTCTCAATGGTCAGAAAAAACAGAACCAGCCAAAGAGCCAGCCTGTCAGCATCAACCCTGGAAGCTATTCTTGTTAGCAAATTTGGCACCCAAGCACAAATAAATGATGAACTTTTGCAGAAATGCAAATCTGCAACATACAGTGGACTGAAATAACAAAAATAAACATCTTTATCATGATATATACACCTTACTCTTGTACCTCCTGATTTTTTACCCTGCCTCCTGATTTTTAATGGTGATATAGGGGCAAATTCCTGATTTTGATTTTTTCAGTGTAGGCAGGTCTGAAAACATTACCTGATCACATACCTTAGAAGTGTGACCATTTCCTTACAAATCCAGCCTTTTCAAGTTAAATTTTAGCTACAAGAAAGCTGAAAGTTTGTCTGCCCACATACTGTAGGTATAAGATAAGAGTGATCTCCCCTTAGATTGAGTGATTGGCACCAAATAATGTCTATGCCTTATGCTAGGAAGCATGCTCTTTTAGAAACCTTGCAAATATCCTATATCAAAAGGTATTTTCCATGCTACTGAGCAAGTTGGAGCTCTTTGTCACATTAAGTAAGTATAATGCATCTATATTTTCTAGTTATTTCTCATTCTTTTCTTGCTGAGATGAAGTTTTCAGACTTATTTTTAGATTAACAGCTTCATTGTACAATATAAATCTTGGCCCATTTGTGTTGTACCTGCCATGGTTGGTTGTACATTTGTTCAATACTTGACCTATTATAGGTTTTCAGTCATTGACTGGATAATATTACATGCTGTGTTAACTAGCATCCACTTCACAGTAAATTTATGTGGTGCTTTTCGGTCACTGACTGTATAGTGTCACAGACCAGGAAGGTCATTCAGGAAATTTCTGATGACATTTATATAGCATCTCCTTCTCATTAAGTTTATGAAACACTTGAATGTTTTCACCTGCTCTGGTTGATATTTCAATAATATCTACTCGACCTGTTATAGGTTTGTGGTTATGGACTGTACATTACCATGCAGATAATATCTACAGATATTTATATGTTCACTAGTGTCCGCTTCATGGTAAGTTTATGCATCGCTTTTCAGTCACTGACTTTATAACATTTTAGTCCATGAAGGTCTTATGGGTAATTTTGAATGACAATCATATTATTCATTTAGCTTCCGCTTCATGGTAAGTTTGTGGAATGCTTGAATGATTTCATTGTGTTTTCGATCTACTGTATGATTTCTGTCTCTTACTGCCTCATATTACAGACCAGGAAGGTCATGCATGTAAAATGTATAGGCATTTGCATTGTTCATTAGCATCCTTGTCATTGTAATTTATTCAGTGCTTGTAGAGACTTATTTTATGCTTTATTCAGTGATGTCAGCATAACGGGCAGCATTAAATGCTCGCAGTGCTTGAGGATAATTAAACTGTATGTCTGGAATGTTTGTGGTCTGATTTAGGGGATACAAATATTGCATGGAGAATCATGGGACTACAGTCTCAGGCAGGCATAGCTGTTTCGAGTCTATGCTCTTAAGATAAGTAACAGAAAAGAGTGAAAGACAACAATCTTTGTAAAATTTAACAAATAATTTATTTCTCTGGAATACAAAGTGAAAATGAGAAAAAAGAACTTAGGTATTGTGAATCAAAATCCCAAAATAACCCAAGAATTACAGAGACAAGTCCTAATAATATAAAGTCCTGAATAAAATTAAGTACAAGAAATCCAAAACTGAAGTAGATGACGTGTCTGTGATAGCTATTAAAGTGTTGATGTGTCAGCAGTCTCTTGTTGAATCACAGAAATATAATTCCAGGTTTGAATTCAGTATAAATTTCAATGAATGTCTCTTTTCAAGAATTTTATCAGAGCACTTTAATTTGTATTTTCAGAGAAAATAATCACTTGAATTCAATAATTTGAAGAAAAGAAAATTCAGCCAAACTGGTCACAACATAATACAACTTGGAGGTGCTAGATGTTAAAGCACAAATAGTAACATCCTCACAATCACAAGATAATATAGTTCTCTACTTGACCTCAGGTCACACTTAGCATTTTCAAAAAAAAAAAACCCATTACCTAATGGAAAATAACCTTCTTGAATGATCTAATGAGCCTCGTTTATTTACTACACAATAACTTGTAAAATTCACTTAGGAAACTCCAAAACCCTGACCCAAATCAACATATTTACTCGCTTTTGTTTACCTGAATAAAATCCTGATATTACGTTCATACACATTAGAGAATAATGAAGATATTATTAGTTGTTTACATAAAATTAAACAAAATAAATACACAAAAGTCAATCAGGTCAAGCAGAAATGAACTCAGTTTTGGACAAGGTCAGCTCCAACATGCAGTGTTACATTACAGTAGCATGTAATGAAATAAATTTTTATTAAAACTAACAAACAAACAATTAAATATACATAACAACAGCACACAGTTAAAATAAGGCAAATAGCTTGCTGGTTAGAGAGTGGATGATTCCCTGAGTAGTACCGCCATTGATCGTACATTTGCAAGAAAGCCATCAAGAAACATTTGCAAGAAAGACATCAGTATTGTGCCATAATGACCAGTTTTCTGCCATTGTGTGCAGTTGCTATTTCAGACCCCCAGAGACATGCAGTATTGTGTTACTAATGTCCCATGTTGCTTTATGGCCAGTGTAGTGTAGTTGTATCCATTTGCTGTTTTGGACCCTGGGCAGTCAATAGTCATGAAACAGTCTATTTCTGTTATGGACCCAAGCAGGTCTAGTACCTTACAGACCCATCTCAGTCCAAAACCAAAATTAACCAATGGTGAATGGCTCCATTATGACTGTCACAACTTGATTCTGGTACCAGCTCCAGTGATGTTAAAGGTCTGGATGCCTGGACCATGAATGACAGTGACAGGTATTATGACCTTGGCACTGAAAGAAAGAAATGATGGTTCTGTTCCATCAAGACTGGATTCTGTCATCACATGAGGATCATGTATGGTCAGCACAGATTCTGATATGGCCTTTTCTTAAGTTTGAAAGGACAGGTGAAGGTGATTCACTATGGTGTAACCTTCCGCAGTGCCATAATGCTGGTTTCAGCATTGCAGATAACATGATCTCCACCCATTATAGGACCTATATATGCCTAGATACCACAATATATCTGTGGTCATTATAGTGCCATGGTATCCAAGTATCATGGTACCATAAGAGGCCCAGGTGCTAAGACAGACCAATCTTGGTCCTTGGCCAATTTTGTGCCAGAGTGCCCAGGTGCCATTACAGAACCAGTGCAGTCCATAACTGCTTGAGGTCTATGGCTTCTATTGGATTGGTCTAGGACCATGCCATGACATACCAGTGTCATACATCTTCATGGTCTGTCACAGTTTACCAGCATGGTACAGGCTACAGCAATATTACAATCCCAGATGCCCAATATCATGCCAGTATACAACAACTCAGACTCACAAGTTCAGATTTCATTTGTCATTTCTTCATCCAGCAGCATAGGGGACAAATCAGATGGTGCTTGAATTACATGCACATTAGATCATTATCTTTATCCAGCAGTTCGAACAAATATCATAAACCCTTTCATCCAAAACCATGCAGGCAGTCATGCTGTATAGTCAGTTTCTCATATGGCTCTTGCAATGACAGAGCAGTTCAGTACTCATCTAATGCTGTAATTGCATTGTTATTACTGTGGGGGAGGAGATTCATTTCTCTCTATGTCTGCTCTCTGGACAGTCATCACACAACTTTCTTGCATTGGACAGTCATCACACAACCTTTGCTTGGTTTGGACAGTCATCACACAACCTTTGCTTGGTTTGGACAGTGATCACACAACCTTTGATTGGTTTGGACAGTCATCACACAACCTTTGATTGGTTTGGACAGTCATCACACAACCTTTCTTGCATTGGACAGTCATCACACAACCTTTGCTTGGTTTGGACAGTCATCACACAACCTTTCTTGCATTGGACAGTCATCACACAACCTTTGCTTGGTTTGGACAGTCATCACACAACCTTTGCTTGGTTTGGACAGCCATCACACAACCTTTCTTGGATTGCTGTTGGCCCATAAACACACAGACATGCCCTTTTCCTTTGGATCTTCAATGAAATGAGAAACAGGAAGGACCCTCTAAGGCAGTCATGACTGGGGGGATTCTCCTTCCGTTTTTGTTGATTTGGTCAGATATAAGGCCATATTTATGCTTCCCTTCTAACATCCATTTTGAGGTTCATTGCATTGCATTTCCTTGGGTGATACTCTGTATTGGCGGGGGGTGGGGGCTTCAAACCTCATTCTGTGTACCTGTCCATTATATGTTGACCTTCTTTACAGAATTCCCTTGAGATTAGGTGGACATCCTGCAGCTCTTGACCACTGGGAGTTTACTCCAGACAGCTGTTGCTGACAAATACCAGTGGCACTCATTGACATTAGATTCAGCTCTGTTCATTCAAGCACCATGGTTTAAAGTGGAAAATGACAATATGGATTGTCAACACCATTCACAAGGGAGACTAGGGAGGCTAGTTGCATTCAGGGATTCAGCATACCAGTTCAGGACACTTTCCTTTCTTTAGCTCAAGGGTTTTAATCTGCATTATTGACAGAATTGTGCTGTTCTTCAGAGTCACCTCCATGTAGGTGATTTCCATTTACCTGGTAAGCATTCTACAGAAGGACCAGATGTGTTATACTCTAGCTCAAGATGTACTCGTTTCACATCAGCTCCTCCTTTGATTCCTTGCAAATAAGGACAAATTCATTATAATAATATCTCAAAGTTTTACCCCCATTAGGTATATAGTTAAAATGCATTTCATCTGGGTCTTTTTCCCACAAGAACATGCCTTGAAATAAACTTGATGGCATCTTCAGTCCTCTCAAGCATCACATCTCAGCCCAAGAATTCCTTTGCCTAATGAATCTCCTCAATGCAATATGAGACAATTGCAGTTGATTATGTTGTCCCAATGGTGATTGAAGTTTTGCCCTCAGGAATCAATAGTACTGTTTTCAGGGTTACTTCTCATTGATAGGAAAGCACCACATGGCTTACGGCAGAATTTGCTTGCAGGTTCATCATCCTGGAATCATGTTTACTTAAGAGGCTAGTATGGCTGAGTGTGATGGACATCTCCTGCCATAATTTTTGGAAGCTAGCAGATTGTAGCCTCCTCATGAATGGCTATTGCACGTCAGTATCTTTGAGATGAAGGCCATAGTGCATTTCATTGGTGGCAGGAGATGCTGTATAGAAAGGGCATACTCATTCTATCCAACACAACTTCACTATGGTGAATTGTCTCAGAAGGCAAAGGGGGACCAAATCCCCAGACTTCTGCTTACTGGTTTGGGATGTTCTAAGGTGATGTTATCAGCAACATATCCAAATTAAAGCCTGCCATATTCTGGGCAGGATAAATGTATTAGCTGACTTGTCCTGAAGAAATCAACTATTCCAAACCAAATAGTCAATCTTCACCCCTTGGAATTCAGTTAAATCCTTACCTACTGGGACTGACACTGGTGTATCTTTTTGTGACAGAAGGAAAGTTAACTTTTGTTTATCTAGTACTGAATCTGAAGACACTTATCCTATACCACCTCAGATCCCAAAGATTTTGCCAAAGCAAGTTAGTTGGAGTGCTGTCTTGTCCTGATTGCTACCCTCAAATGGGAAAGATCATGAATAAACCACTTGTTATATCAGGCATTCCTCACCTGCTCAAACAACCTTGATGCCAGGAGTTTCATCAGAACCCAGGTCTGTTGAACTTGCACATCTGGATCATGTAAAAGAAGCCCACAGGTGCAAACAGTCCTTGTAACAAGTAATGGAGAGAATTGCTTGGGTAAGAATACCAACCAAATTGAAACTATGTGAATGGAAGTGGAGTATTTTTTCAGTGAAGGATGTATACATTGAGATAAAGAGTTACCACTTCACAATATGTCATGCTCAGTCTCCAAAGGGAGGATATATAACAAACCAAATACTTCTGGTGAAGTTTGATCAGTCAGGACTGAAGGCTTTGACCTTGTGCATGACTGGGATGGTTCTCACATGGCTGAATAAGGCACAATTTGAACCTCTTTCTAGAGTATCATTTGTGCACCTCTCACACAAGTCCTTGATTTTAGTTATCTTAGTTACATTGTGCAGGATAAGCAAAATGTATGACTTGTCGGTCAACCAGAACTATCTGCAGTGCTGGATGGATGGCTTGATTTCACTCATGATATCTTCTGCTTTACTAGCTAAGAACAGCCACCTCTCATTGTCATTCAGTCTTTTGTGTTGAAACCTCTCTTTGTTGGAACCTTCACCTGGTGAGGACTTGTGAAGTGATATCTAAAATGAAACTCTGCCAAAGTGAAGAGGCAGAACTCTTCTCTTTGAATTAGGGAAAGGTCAGTATCCCAGCTCATTCTATGTATTCCTGGATAAGATTTGGTTACTGGCGCTGCATACAGATAATTATCCCAAAATCAAATGAAGTTATTGCATGTTTTAGCTCATGGGGCTAAGACAATTGCCATAAGCATTGCATTCAAGTGTGGCTGTTTGCAATTGAATATTATACAGGCTATTGGATGGAGGTCAGACTGCATTTTCTCAAGCATTACCTCTGAGATCTTTCATCCCAAAAGGCTCAGTTTGAACTAATGGGACCTAAAGCAACAGTGCAGTAGGCTGCCTTCCCATGTTACCTGGCTGTTTCTTAGTGACACTGCACTGCAGCTGCATGAAAAAAATATTTCCTGGACAGCTGCTTCGAGGCATAAGGAGTCATTACTGTAGCAAAGTTACATGTCAGAGTTAAAGCTGCTTCACATACATGAGGAGACTGTAGATGGGTCTTCTCATTGGTAAGGGAATATGAGCGTGTGTGTGATTTCGATTTAAAATGTAGCTATAACAATTTTTCAGTCATACTACTATGATGTCTGCAGTATGGCAGTTTATTGTGATGTCTAGCACTGGGGCATCATGGTGCAGACATGTAACATACAGGGCCATAGAGAGCGATCATGGGCCCTGGTGTAAGAACCACCTGGGCCTCTTAGTTCTTGTTCAAACAAAATTTTTCTTTTATAAAATTAAAAAAGCATTGTTTGGCCTGCCCCCCCTCCCCCCGTTGGCCCTTGTAACATAATGTCCCACCCAGTCACATTATCCTGACACTAGGCTGACCAGTCCTGATACTAACCTCTTATTGCTGAGTGCCAAGCGAGGCAGCTGCTAGTACCATTTTTATAAGTCTTTGGTTATGACTTGGCCAGGGTATGAACCAGTGACTTCCTGCATCAAGGATGGATGTTCTAACCACTTAAGCCACCGACGGTAAGGTAGTGTAATTACTTCTTACATATTGTCCTAATATATTATTATGAGGGTAATGTATTTCAAGAAGAAATACATCTTTGGAGCCAAATGTATATCTTCGATAAAAATTATCCTGTTATAACGTGGGGATGCACCCACACAACCTGCCTGCAGTTAAATCAAACTGGTAGAGCATGCATTCTGCTTCAGTAGTAACTGATGTATGGATGGGATTTTGCTCCAATCCATCCATTCAAGTGGGGATCACATGAAAACATGGGACACTGGTAGTTACCAGATACAGTAACATCCTTTTGCTGTACAGACCAGTTGCTTGTTTTTCTAACACATTTGTACCCATTTATGTGGTAACAAACTGTAAGATATGAACAAAAAACTTCAGTATCCACAAGATAAAAATACTCCTGAAAAGTTGGAGAAATCCTTGAAAAATTCTTGAAGGAAAACTCTTAATGGTGGTGTGATATGTATTTAATTTATAATATATGCTTGACCTTTATCCATGATTAAGTGTAGAGTAGTTATATGGCTTACCCTTTATCAGCTTTTTAATTGTGTCATAGATCAAGTGAAAGTAGTATATAAGAATGAAGTCAACAAAAATTTTCATTGCTGTTTTGTATTCAGCCTGTAGACTCACTTAATTGTGTTCAGATATAATTTGAGAGGACTCATTTATTTAAATTATTCATTGTTATTACACTGCTCATTGACTCTTTGGACTAAAATGCTATTTTGGGATTATTGTGAATTCATTCAAAGACATTTTGGAATATGTATGTGGTACATCAAGACTGTTGTTACATCAACTTATTAGTACATCAGCACATTCAAAGCTTGGAAATTATATGGAATTTTCTGTAATTTTTAATTGTGATAGAACATAAAGGCTTATTTAGGAATTAATTACAATACTGTAAGTTCCTTTTGAAATTTGACTTTATATTCTTGAGAAATAAATTATTTGTTGAATTTCACCAAACTTGCAGGTTTTACTTCTTTCTGTTACATAGCTGAAGACTATAGAATTGTAACACCTTGTGTGTCACGTCCTATCCTGTACAGTTCCATACATCCATCAGGAATTTCATTTCTGCTCATTAACAGGACTTCATGTAGAATAATGAGACTTTACATCATAAAGACCCATGTCAGTTATTTTCGGACAAATTTGGTAATATTATTCCGTTTCTTTAGCCTTGCGAAAATGTTTATAGCCATATTTATAGTGGCATCTTTGTTGCATGAATGTAACTTTGGTTTGGTCATTATTTGTATTATTTAACTCATTATCTATTTACCTTGTCCATTCAGTTGATCTCTTTATAGGTTATGATTGTGGAGTGTTTGTGATAGCCACTGCAGAACATCTTTGTAAAGAACTGTGTGAGGGATACAACATTTCCTTAATGGACATGGTCAATCCATCCTCAGTTGCCAAGAAAAGACAGCAAATAAAGGAACTTATTCACCACACTGCCAGAGAATATGGAAGCTGATGGCCGCCCTGTTCTTGATTTTACAGGAGTAATTGCCATATCTTCAAATGAAGTCTTATCTGAATGATTTCAGAATCAGCCTACAGTGATAGGAAGTTTGCAGAGTAATATATACACATATATATTAAGTGAAGCATACATCCAAACCTGTTTATTACTCAGGCATCAAGGCAGCGTACTAAATAGAATATATCATTGCCAATCTATAGTTGTAACTTTGCCAAACCATTATGAACAATTTGTGGCCATTTATTATTTTCAAAAAGATATAATTATTAAACAGTACTTACAAGCAAAACTTCATTTAAGGATTCAGTATCATAGTATATTTTCTTTTTATCTAGATGTGGTACAGAGGCCTTGGGTGCACACATATATATTGGTTACATGCTGTTAATTTGTTATCTATTGTCAGTTTGTACACAGACTGCTATTAATTTGTAATCACTTGTCAGTTTTACAAAATTATGGTTAATTTGTGATCAGTTATCAGTTTATACAAACATTCAGTTAATTTGTAATCTTTTGTCAGTTTGTACAAACTTTACTGTTAATCTGCAATATATTGTCAGTTTGTACAAACATTGCTGTTAATTTGTAATCTTTTGTCAGTTTGTACAAACATTGCTGCACAGTTGCATTTGGATAGTTGAGTTGAGTTGATCTTATTTTTTGTTTATAAGCACATATGTAGATTACAGATTAACATATTAACTGTATTTTTCCTTGGAAAAGAATGAAACTTAAAATACTAAAACACGGGTCACGTTTTGACAAACAATTTACTGATTATTAAGGTCTGTTAAGAGCTTCATAAAGGGTGGTGTGTGTATTCTTTCAAGAACTTCATAAAGGGTATGTATAAAGCCTTTTCTGTACAGAATCAAGAGATGTTAATAAGCAGGTTTAGCTGCACTTGGACCAATTAAGGGTTTATGTTTTCTCCAATGTCCTAGTTTATAATGATAAGGTCTAAAGAACATAGAACCAGATCTGCCTTGTACAGTCAACTCTTGTTACAGTAACATTTATTGCAAGTAAATATTTAAGTTATGAGAGAAATCAGATGGTAACAAATGTGTTCTCTGGTAAATTTGATCTTTATAGCAGAATATTCCACTTATAGCTGTGGCTGCATTTTCCCAATAACAGACATGCATATTTTTGGTGTATATTATTTTTTACAATAATGTTGTTCTTGAGATTTTGCGTTTACTGACAATATATCTGCTGATAGGATGTAAAAAATTAATTTTTGAAATTTTACTTTTAATTTTGGGAAAATATCTATGAGATTTAAAATATAATTAGGGTAATATTCAGTTTTAAGTGCAGATTTATATTTCAGACACATAATTCTCAACATAGTTATTTTGAGAACAAAGACCAGAAAATTATCATTGTTGCAGCAACTTGGAGAAAGATTCACCATGAATGGAGCACATGTCAACAATGATTTTGTTGTATCATTTGACTACTGTGTTGATGTGTTCTCAGCCTGATGAATTAGGCTTTGCAGTGGCAAATTCCATCTTTTTCATAGGCAGTTGACTCAGACCTTACACCCCATCATACATGTCCAAATATCAAAACTTGGGTTTTCAGTTTAGATGCAACTAGCAATAGTCCAGGAAGCTTCTTTTTATTCACTAATCATCAAAGGTTGCAAACAAAAGCCAACTCTAATGTGATCTTGGTGAGTTTGAGCTTTGTATATCAAGTGTTTGAAGATTGAACACATGTTTTCATGATTAACAAAATATATGTCACAGTTACAGGTAAGCTTTCAATTGGTAATTTTCTAGAGATAATGACATAAAAATGTGTGTGTGTGTGTGTGTGTGTGTGAGAGAGAGAGAGAGAGAGAGAGAGAGAGAGAGATAAATGACTGCATGTACGCAGTTGTAGTTTTCTTGATTCTTGCTAAATAACTCAACTAAATACATATATACAACTAATACTAATAATAATACATGTAAAATGATAATAATGATAATACTACTAATAATAATGCTAATGCTGTTTGGTTCATAGTACATAAATCTGTCTTGAACCATGCTTGGGAGCTGTGTCTGCATTCACATGTCATCTGTCTACAAAGGCCTCTTTTGCCTTTTCCCATGATTGGCTGTTGTAGACAGGTTTGACTATTTATCATGTACAATATACATATAAATCCAGTTCAACTGCAGACTGTGCAGACCCAGATCTGATCTGCTGGAAAACTATGTGAGGGCAGATGAGGGTCTGTGTTGTTTGCAGTTTTACAAGACCAAACAAGTGAGTATATATCAATTACCATGAGTATCACTTGGATGTGTTCTAACTGGTGTTTTTTTTGTTGTTTTGTTTTGTTTTGTTTAATTGTCTTTATTCAAATTTTAAGACTGCAGCTTTTGTCCAAGATCAAAATGTGTGGATTGTTGAAAGGGTGTATTAAACTTTGTAGGGCTGAACTGTATTTACTTGTGTCTGTTGAAAATATATGAAATTTTACAATATCTCAGTTATGCTATTTGTAAATAGAAGACTTAGTTAACATGTCAGTGACATAGTTATTGCATAAATGTGCCTTATACAAGGTTGCTGTATTCATTCAGAGAAAAATGTGCTGATTAATTATTCATTCATATGCCTTGCCATGGTGTCATCCCAAGCCATAATAGATACAGGGTTCCCACACTACCGGGAAATTGGGAAAAAAGTCGGGAGAAATGAAAATTTTTTTCCCAACCGTGAAAAGTCCTAGAATTTTTAAAATGTTGATGAAAGTCGGGAAAAACCTGGGAATTTTCCGCCACCAATTGACGCCCGAAACAGTTAGGTAATTGAGTCGTAACTGAACTGATCCTGAGCTAAATTTATTGAGTTCTGACCAGAATATTTGGAGGTTGCAGTATGGATCTTTTGCCATACACATGTGTTGAGTCAATCCAAAGAATCAGTACATTAGATTCGTCTAGCAGATTTTTTCCACAGACTGCACGATATCCTTATGTTTCTTTACTTGGAAGGTATGAAAACCAGTCTAGCATCACAAGAGGCACACATGGTGGCGGTAAAACGTAGCCGCTTACCAGATGGCCTGTGTTAAATTCTCTGTTAAATCGAGTCATACCTGCATGAAATCGATAAGAAAATTATTTATTTTCTCAGAAACTGAGAGTATTAAAATTCTTATGTCCTTAATCTGCTGAAAGACAAGACAAAACATTTCATGAAATTTGACCTGGTACTCGGATTTGCATTGCTAGTCACACGAGTACACAAATCTCACAACCCACATTTTCAAATGTTATAGAAAAAAAAAACATTAAATAAAAGTTGTATACTGGTTGTAATAAATGCACAAAAACGAAAGAATACAAAATTCTTTACATTCATTCTTTGAACAACTACCGGGGTTTTGTTGTATCACGTGATTGATGAACGTGATGAGTGATCACGTGATAGGTTGATGAATCTCACTGACCAGATTGCTGAGACAGCAACAGGTTTCTTGTTGTTCTCGAAATAAATGCATTGAGAATTATATGTTCTTTCTGGTTTTTACAGAAGGTATCTGACTTTCATTTAATATAATTTAATTTGTGTACAACAGCATTAAAATGGAGTGTGTTGTTGATATCACGTGAATATTGGACTTTGATGTAGTTAAGATTTGTGAAGTCATGTGACTAGTAATGCAAATGGTGAGTGCAGGGTCAGGTTTCATCTTTGCTGTAGTTGAGTCTGGTCTGTCAGTGGATTAAAGACATAAAGAATATAGGACTTGCCATTTCTGAGAATATAAATAATTTTCCTATTGATTTCTTGCAGGTATAATGTCTTTTAAATTTGCTAGACCCGCTGGTAAGCGACTACCATATGCCGCTACCACACGGTAGCGGAAAATTCTAAATTTTTTATATGCAGTTGCTCTGACCCACACCCCAACGTAAATGTCCAAATGTGAAAAATGGGGTGGAATATTCGGAGGAAACCCGGATTAGAAAACGGACTTCTATTCGTTTTAAGCCAAATTTATTGTCCAAAAATGTCGAATCTCTGTGCTGAACTTTGGTGCGAAACTATTACACAGCTTGAAACATTGGTTTCAGATCTTGAATAGAACGCAGGAGAAATGAGAAATTGTCGTCCCTTGTTTTATTTGTTAAAAAACAAGAGGAGCCCCTGTATCAATACAGGTTTGAGGACTGGTTTATCGAATCACAAGAAGACAAGTTGATTATACAGAAAATTCAGTCCTTGTTTATACAGCAATGTATAATTTTGAAGGTCTTTTGTCAAAATTTAAATCGACCCTTTTGTAAAAAATTTTTAATGATGGATTTTTAATCAAATTGTCATAAGGAGTGTTTGTTTGTTTGAAAAATCTTGTTTGGGATTTAATTGTACACATAAATTCAGGGTTAAACTTTTCGTTACAAGATAAGATTCTAATACTCTGCTTTTACTGGGGTTATTTGCATACTGTAATATGTTACGTGTAGGCTCGTACAAAAGTAACAAAAGAAAAGAGTGAAGTCAACAAGCTTTATAAGTTTTAACAAAATAATGTATTTCCCTAGAAAACAGTTTAAAAATAGGAAATAGGACTTACGGTTTGTGAATATAATCCAAAAATTAATCCTAGAATTGAAAAATATAAGTCCTATCACTAAACAGTTCTAATTGAATCCAGGTTCGAATCTTGATGAAATTACAATATGGAAGACGATGATGTCAGATGTGGTCGTTGTACTGATGGCAACAGATCCTCGTTGAATAATAATTTATAATGTTCCCATTTAGAATTCCAGAATAAATTTCCACTGAATGTCTTTGTCCAAGTATTTTATAGAAAGAAGAAGCACTTGTGTAGTTTTCTAGAGAATAAATTATTAAATCCCAAAAAATAGATGAATTTCAAAACAAACTGGCTTCAACAATAAAACACTCTGAGCTCTGAGGTGTAAAAATTACAACTGATAAATCTACTAGCAAAATGGCTGTTTTAAGCCTCGATTTTAGATCACATGGTTGCTCACGTGACAGGGTGACGTGATCACTAAATTGAACAGCGCAATAAAAAAGTGCCATTTAGCACATAGCTAGAATAGCCTTATCTAAGAATCAGATTCTCACTCTGGAAATATATAGAAAAAGAAAGGCTGTTTACAACTCAGCTAACCCGTGGGCTGAAAATGACCTTGGTAATAGCCAATCATTTCTGCTTAGTGTTTACAAAATGTCTCAACCAAGGTGAGCTAAAAATACTGATAATGTAATACCTTTTACGTTCTATTCAGGTCAAAACAGAAATGAATTTTCTGAAAATAGTAAAATCCTGTGAAAATTATCATTACAATAAAATGTAATGAAACAAAACTAAAATAAAAAATAATTTAAAACCAACACACAAGCATTTAATTACATATTCATAACAGATAGGAAATGTTTTGTTTTAGTATAACATACATATATATTGCTATAGAATTTTTTAGAATTAAAGGTTTGAAAGGAAACAAAACTAATTTATGTTCATTATGTTGTTTCCACATAGCAAAATAATGCAGGTCAGCAAAGTAAAGTCAGAAATTGTATTCTGTACATTGAAATGACTTTACATGCTAAATTATAGGAATATAGTCAAACTTGTTCTTGTGATACGTTTTTAGTTTTGTACATGATCTTTTTTTCTGACTTTTATGCTTTGGAGAGTCTTGAAAGAGAAACATCTTTAGATTTAGAAAATGAATATTTTGATGATCTAAAATTATATTTTAATTCCATTCACTAATGGTCATATGTGAACCTTGAAAAAATTAATTTCATCCTGGAAAAACTCTGGAAATGACCTGGAAATTTATCTTTAGAAAAGCGTGGGAACCATGTAGATATTTTTGTGACATTTTCAGTCATTGTTTTAAAAATTCATTACAGTGGTACTATTTATATTTACAAAAGGAATTTTCGTATTTCAGAAAAGTTGTGAATGACAAATAACGAAATAAAGCGTGTACTTATAAGATTAATAAGTGCATACTTTTGTTTTGTCAGCCTTTAATTTCAATAGGATATGCAGAAAATGTCCGTTACTGCTCCAAATCACCAACTGTAAGAAGTAGCTTCCAGTCCACAAACAATTTTTTTTTGTATCTGGTCAGCCTGGTCATATCCTTTGTTGTTTACATTTAGTTATTAACAGTTCTTGTTAGAGACTGTACTATGAATTCAGTAAATTATTGTGAGTAAATTCGTTTTAGCTCTTCTGGTCAAAGATAAGGAGATCTTAAGGGATTGCTTGTTGTTCATCGTCTGTTAACACAAATTTATTAATGCTAATCCACTGAAACTACTAAGAGGATTCCTGTGAAAGTTTACACATATATTCATCACAGGTCTAGTTGATCCTAAATGAAAATGGTGGTGCTCAGACATCCAGTATGGCTGCCACAGAAATAATTTTTAAAATCATGTTGCTACATCTCTTGGAGGGTGGTTATTTCACTGAAGACTGTTCAGTTGGTCGTAAATGAAAATGTGCCAATCTTATGTCTGAAATCACCATAGCCATCTTGAAAATCTTGTTATTACAAACTCTCTTGAATAGAAAGTCATATCAACATGAGCTTTTCACCATGAAACCTTGTATGATGTCTGGTTAGTCCTAAATGAAAAGGTGCTGATTTCACATCAATATGCAGCAGTCATTTTCTAAAATATTGTTGTTGCTATTGAGCATTTCACTGAAAGGCTTCTTATTATGTCTGGCTGGTCCTAAATGAAAATGGTGGCAAACCTGACATCCAATATGGCCACAATAGCAGCCATCATGAAAATCTTGTTATTGCTAGACTTTATGAATAGGAAGTCAAATTAGCATGGGGTTTTCACCAAAAGATTCTTATGATGTCTAGTTACAACTAATGAAAATGGTGTTGGCCAGACATAAGCTTTGGGGTTTTCCTAAAATACTTGTGATGTCTGGTTGGTTTTAAATGAAAATGATTCCAATCTGATATCCAGTATGGCCACAATATTAGCCATCTTGAAAATCTTGTGATTTCTAGTCTTCATGAGTGTAAAGTTGCACTGGAATGGGGTTTTCACCAAAACATTTCTTAAAGTGAAAATGGTGTCATCTGGATGTAAGTATAGTTTTTTTACTAAGTGACTTATGATATCTAGTTGGTCCTAAATGAAACTTGTGCTAATCAAACATCCAATAATGTTACCATAGAAGCCATCTTAAAATCTTGTTATTGCTACTTCTGAAGAACAGAAAGTCTTATCAGTATGTAGTTTTCACCAGAAGACTTCTACAATGTTTTCTTTTGGTTTTAAATAAAAAGCATGCCAATCTGATGTCCATGGTATCCAGTACTGTGGCCATCTTGGAAATGAAATCACTGCTTCTAAGTTGAACGTAAGATCAATAGTGGGTTTTCACCAGTAGGTTTATTTATAATTTTTTGTTGGTACTAAATGAAGCATGTTGATATAATATCCACTATAGCCAGCCACAATGAACATAACGAAAATTGTCACTAATTCTCCTGAATGGATGGTTATAGTCTTCTGATGGTGTCCATTTTATCTTTACAAAAATGGTGCCAATCTTATGCCCAATATGGCCACCACAGTGGCCAACTTGAAAACTTTTGTTGAACAAGATTATCAGAGATGGTTTCAACACTTGACAGTTAAAAAGAAGAAATGATCTCATGTTGATTTCCTGGAAATTCCTCCATCCAATAGAGTATCAGTTCCCTTTGAGACCCTTGTGTTCTTTCTTTATTTTCTGTGTTAAATAAATTCATGTCTCTTGATGCTTCTTTCATTGTTTTCTCAGATTGCTGAAGGAAGATTTACATGGCTTTCCCAATATATATTTTTGGTAATTTTACCAGTAAGTTTTCTTTGTTTTAAAATGATTGTAGGCTGTTGTTTTTTTTTCATTTTTGAAGTATATAAGTATATAACATTTACATTTTTTAAATGCTGAAGTAATATGACCAAAAATTATTAAACATCTCAACACATTAAAGTATCCAAAATTATTAAACATCTCAACACATTAAAGTATCCAAAATTATTAAACATCTCAACACATTAAAGTATCCAAAATTATTAAACATCTCAACACATTAAAGTATCCAAAATTGGAAAGTAGGGTTAGGTTAAACTAATAGGCATTTTAGAAGAAATGTGCCTCTTGTATAAGTTTATTATCTACAAAATAGATCTTTAAAATATCTCGGATACTATGCATGCATACAACAGTGAGGTTGTGTATGTTATCAGAGTGTTATACATTTCAGATCATAAAAATGTAACTTAATATTTTTCAGCATATATCATCTCTGAATTTGTAAATATATTTATATTCTACTTATTATGAATTACTTCACATGGTTAAAATGACCAGCTCAGCTTGTAATTGAATCAATTGCAGTATCATGCATCAACTAACTTCTCACAATTATATGTGAGTTTCTCCTTTGGAATGTATTCATTAGAGTTTCTCTTATTTAAATTGGAATTTGTGTGACTTTTATCTGATTTCAATTGAAGTTTGTGAAACTTTTATCTGATTTCAGTTTGTTTGACTTTTATCCAGTTTCAGTTGAAATTTGTGTGAGTGTTATCCAGTTTCAGTTAAAATTTGTGAGTTTTATCCAATTTAAGAAAATCTACCACTAATACTACTTGTTCATGAAATTAGTGACACAAAGGTTGCACAGAAAATCAATAGAAATTAGTCATCTTCTGCTCATAGATTAAATAAGATACATTTTGCAAGTTTCAATATAGATGCTGATAAATACAATAATTTAGGACTTATTCCGAGCTACATGTTATAACAAATCTATAAGAAAAGAAACTGAACTGGTATTCTGATTGGTCAATTCAGTATTATGATTTCTAGCACATTTTTAATATCCAACCAACTTCAAGACATTATGTCAACCCAGTATATTAATTGTAGTAACACAATGCCCCTCATTATTGCTTAGATTACTTCTTCTGGGATGAAACATATCTCATCCAAGCTCATTATTCCATTCTCTATCAGATAGATAGTTCTGGAAACTTAGACCGGAATATGCAGAGCCAGTCTGACTCTCATGTCTAGGCCCAATGCAGAATACACTTCCTCATTACCTAGACCAGAATATGCAGAGCCAGTCTGACTCTCATGTCTAGGCCCAATGCAGAATATACTTCCTCATTACCTAGACCAGAATATGCAGAGCCAGTCTGACTCTCATGTCTAGGCCCAATGCAGAATACACTTCCTCATTACCTAGACCAGAATATGCAGAGCCAGTCTGACTCCCATGTCTAGACCCAGTGCAGAATACACTTCCTCATTACCTTGCATGCTGTTCATAGTATGCATTAAAATCACCCACAGATTTGCCTTTGTGTTGTGGTCAAAATATTTTTTTGACATTCTAATAAAAAATTTCCTTATTCAGTAATCATCCCATGAATATTTGAAAGTTTTAGTGTTGTGTAGGAGCCTTTTATAAAATTCAGGAGCTTGTTGTGCTGTGCTTTAGCATTGGTGCCCCATTAATGTTGTCCCATTCCCATTCTGGTGATTGGGCAAGTAATTGCACCCTTCTTTTAGTTTGGAATTTTCTGTTTTAAGTACTTGAGATAGTCCTTCATCCTTCCTTTGAATCCCCTGCCTCCTCTCACTGTTGGGCCAGGTGTTAAAGACTAAGAAATCTGGATAGATGATGAGGCTGTAAACCTCCACCCATACTAGTATCCTAAGCCTTCAGGCCTAGAGATCAAGAAAATCTCCAATCTGCAGGGACTTTTCTGGGCATCAACATGATCAGATCTCTTGAACCCCGATTCATTGATCATATGGGAAATTTTTGAAAAGGTTTCCAGGAGCTAAGGGATTGCCAGGCTACATGGAGTGGTCTTTTCTCCTTCATCACTGTGATCACTGAATTTAGTGGCCAGATATAGACCCCCCACCAAGCCTGTGTATCAGAAGTGGAAATTTATATGGGGACCTGGCCTTGCTTCATGGTCAAAACCCTACAGTCAGAGGTGCTTAAGGCTTGTATGCTTGTCGCCATAGTCTCCTGCATGTCATTCTTTTTTCGGCATCATCATTCCGTCTTTTAAAGTAGGAAAATTTGTGTTCATGTGTGCTTTAGTGATTGTTGGAGGCTGGAGTGAGAATAACAAGGAATGCCTTGTCCATTTGCATGACATTGTTGCCTGAGCTGCCCCACCTTTGCAGGGTTGTTACTCTGGAGACTTATATGGTCTTGCTGGAACACAGTAAAAACCTTCTAAAGGGCGCTTGTCTAGAGGCAGAGATGCTTTTTGGAGGTTTTATTCCATCAGTGTCCTCTTAGGATTTGAATGACCAGCAACATCGATCTGTAACAGTTGTTTCAGGTCTTTAGAAAATGCTAAGTGTGACCTGAGGTCAAGTAGGAGATCTTTGGTCCTGGTGACTCGAGTCCTTTACTGTCGTGTATTCCTCTTCCCAGTTTCCTCATGGGCATTCAGCTAGCCCTCTGTTCAAGTGTTTGAATAGGAATCACGGGGAATGTGTTGATCCATTTTAGCTTAAAGGAAGAATGTGGATTTGTTTCTGGGAACATCATCCTTTTTGGCAAACCCCCATCATCTTTCACCAAGGTTTCTTCAATAACGGGAATAGGTGCACACCCATCTACTGAAGGTTGCAGTACAGGGTTTACAATTAGACGAGTCTCTGCATTTCTGTTGCCAGATTGTCATGGTTCAAAGGAAGATGATTATTATTGATCTTTACACCTTAAACATTCCTCCAGTAGGAACTATTTTCGATGGCGACTACTGTCTCAATTAGGAATGCCATAAGGCTCTGCACTTCAAAGGGGACTGAAAAATAAGGTCAATAATCGTAAACCGAAGCCGTTAACCGATCATATTTCCATACAACGGGAAACAGATCCAATTAACTATTTTGTTACCCCGCGCTGACTATTTTTTTTCTTCAAATTTTAGACGTGTTTGTTTGCGATGCGCACACACTCGTGTTTTCGTCCGCCTCTCTGTTGCTGTAATTAAATCATTGTTATATCAATAATGATCAGTGAACCACACTCAGCTAGACTAGCTCGAGAGCGACTAGAAGCAATCAAGAAATGTCTACGCGTGAGAGATTCTGTTAAACAAAAACTATATGCACGTCAAAATCTCAAAGAAGGCTTTGAAGAAGCCGCAGAAGAATTGTTTAAACGTATTACAAAGACTACTAAAGGTCTTTTTCCCGCATTGGAATAAAACGCTGGAGCAACTGGAAAAATAGCAGAGCGAATTAAGGAAACAAAATTCTGCGAGAACTTCCAGGTGAGATAGCTGCGGCTCAGCCACAATTACAAGAAGTAGTACAAGAAGTACTTGAAGATACTGACCAAGCTCGTGATGAAGATGAAGGTGATACAAAGTATCATATACAAAAATGAGCAAGAGTTTTGCTTATTGATAAATTTACCGTAGAAAGTGTTAATGATATTAGGAGAGCCAGAAACATGAAACATTTAGCTGTGAGTACGGCGAAAAGTTATAATAATAGAGAAAAGTTTCTGAAACCAGAGTACCATGGCCGTCGTATAAACCGTGATGACTGGAACAAATGGATATATCGCATATACTACGGAGTTGATCAGGTAAGAAATGACGATCCAACTTAACATGAAGTTTGACGATGAGATAAAAAAAAAAATATCTTTTACAAGATGAAAAATCTCCGTTGGGCAACCATCACAACAAAAAACGAGTGACGATTCTACTGGCGAAACTGGAAGTGGCATTAGTACAAGTACCAGGGGAAGTGGTCTTATTACTTCATGTTCCGATAACATCCTTGCTGACGCGGACAGACTAGAAATCCTCATTGGAGGAAAACGAGCTGGTAATAATTCCCCAGAAATCATCAATGAGATAACATCGATTTGTCAACGATTATTTACAGGTGGTATCATGGACATTAATGTTTACCGGGCTCTCATCGATGAAATCGTTGATGATTGCTACAGTGATTAAACAGTTAGATATAACAACTATAATAAAATGATTATACATAATGCTCAACGTGCCCCTGTCAACGTCAGGGTGATAAATTCGCTATTACCTACATATAGCGCTTACTACGGTGATGGACTTGATGATGTTGTTCAGGGTCTATTTGCAAGGCTAGCCCCAAAAGCAATACCGATTGCAAAACGATTAGGTGTGAAAGCTATCGATGTTGTTCGTGTTAAAGGAATTGGTGCTATCAGCGACGTTGCCGGTAAAGCATTCTCGGCAATCCGAGATAGACTAGCACAATTGATACGACGAAAACCACAGCCAGTAAAATTACCCAGCACTGAGGTTATGCTTACAAATATTAGTAAAATAATAGATCAAGCTGCAAACCAAAAACTAGCAGAGTTGTCTAGTGTACACATATTAGAAAATGAAAAAAATATAACCGCAAGTTTAATAGCAGGAAGCGGTCTTCGTGTTAGACGAACACGATAATAATAATAAAGATGTTTAAGCGCATATCTGATCCCGCATTTGACATGGACGCACCAGTTCTCAAAGATGAGTCTGTTCGTGATTATCAATATTATTCTTACAACGCAATTACATCGGATCAGCGAGGAAAAATTGAACTACAAGTTCAGGACACATGCAGATATTTCTTACCCGCTGAAGCATTTCTTGAGATCGAAGGTGAAATTCTAAGATCGAATGATACTGAATACGATGCTGGTATTAATGTTGGATTTGTCAATAACGGTATTATGGTGTTGTTTGACAGCGATACGTATATGATTGATGGAGCAAATATTGAATCAATTCAAAGAGACGTCGATGTAGCTACAACGATACTTGGTCTTGCGCGATACAGCGATGATTATTCAAGGACAGTTGGTCCATCAATGATGTTTGTCAAGGATGCTACTGATTCTCCCGAATATAACCAATATGAAGTAGGACGCCCAAGAAACTTTGCCAGAAACGCCGACGCGGATGTGCAAAGTATGATTATTAATATTGACCCAGATTTCAACTTAGGATTTCGGGCGCGTTAATCAATGTTAAAAGGTATACGTAGAAGATTTTCATGCGCGATACCGCTTTCACATATCTTTGGATTTTGCAGAAATGTCCGCAAGGTCATTTTTGGAGTCAAGCATACAATTATACTTGTAAGAAAAGCTACCGACGACGATGCAATATGGCGACCTCATGGTGATACTGGTAAAGTGAAACTGACAAAACTTTCGCTGTGGATGCCAACGATGACTCCATCGATCACTGAGGAACAAAAATTACTTTCTTTCATGAATCAAGGCGGTAAATCAACGTTATCGTGGTTGACTATGACCACCGATGCTGTTCAAGATAGCATTGAAGGGATATTCAAGTAGAAAATAGCATCACAACAAGGTGTTTCTGCGCCGCGACATATATTTGTTGCGCTTCAGGATGCTGCACGAGTGAACAACCAGACGCGTAGTATGATGATATTTGACAAACTTGGCGTCATAGAAGTTTCGCTGCGGATAAATGGACATCAAGAACCTTCCGAGAGTATATCACTAAATTTCGATAATAATCATGTACCACGTGCATATCATCGTTTGATGACATTTATGGGGCGTGATCAGAATATTGATTCTGGTTTACAAATATCACAGTTTGATTTTACAACGCTGTATCCGATCTATTATTTCTTACTGGAATATTTAGATTTATTCAGACAATCCGTCGTTGACATATACTTTCGAGCTAACGTAACAACACTAGGTACTATTGCCAATTACAGAGCAATCGCTGTTATATTATCCGATAAAACAAAGTTACTTGAAGGTGTTGGTGGTCGCATGAGAGTCGTCGATGCCCCAGTCGAAAACATGTAATTGTTAATTTAAAAATCAGAATAATAATTATAAATGTAATATCATAACGTTAGTGTTAGCCTGACTCCTGGTCAGATTAAAAAACAATCAGCGTCCAAAGATAACTGTGGAGTAAAAATATCGCTGAAGCGAGAACAAATCACAGGTGGTTCAAATAAACTATCACTGACAGAACGTCAACTTAAACACTTCAACGACGCTAAGCAATCAAAGACTGGCATACGACTTAATCTTTCTGCGGGTGCTATTAAGGACATCGCTAAGACGGGTGGTATATTTCCACTTCTCGCAGCTATACCAGCGTTAATAGCCGCTGCAGCCCCAGCTGTTGCAAAGCAGCTGCGTTAGGTGCTGTTGGAACTGCTGCTGGAATGGCATTAAAGAAAGCTACAGGGAAGGGTTTAAAAAGATCTAAAAAAAAAAAAAGGGGAAAGGGTCTGAGATTGCCAGGGACGCTACCCCGGTACGGTAGCGGATTAAGAATCCCAGGAACACTTCGTTGATTCCTCCAATGTCCAATTTTGATTTACTTGATGCTGCTACCCAGATAAACATAAAAAAATTCAGAGGTGTTTTTATGCGTGATTAAATACCGCGTATACCAAACCGCGTTGAAACTGGTGTTATTAATCTCAATGAATCCACCAACACAGGTACACATTGGGTTGCATACGCGATTGATCCACGTGGAATTGTTTTTGATTCGTACGGGTTAGCACCACTAAAAGAATTTTTAAAATATGTAAGCAACATGCAAATTCCAGTTTGGTATTTAACGTTACCAACACAAAAAATAACCGACCCACCAATATGTGGCCGTGAAGCAATTGCTGTACTTGACGCGATTTCAAAATCATCAGTGCCACCCTATAAAGTTGTGCACGAGTACACCGTTAACCAGCATCTATCGTTCTAAACAGCTATTATATTATATTGTATAATGGTAGATATTTACGGAAGATCAGCTAAAACTAAAACCCAACAAACACCAGGTGAAGACTTACTCAAACAAGTAACAAAACAGATCAGCGACGAAATATCTGATTTGCTCAATCTTGCCAACGTTGATGCTGGTGAACTTGTAGTATTTCAAAACCGTGAAGGAAAATTGATGAGTAATATTTCAATCAGCGATATCATTGTTCGTAACAGAGCAACACGAGAAAATCTCGTTGCCGTGTATGACCAAGAAGGAAAGCTTGTCCCTAGTGTTGTTACTCCGTCTTCGATCCGAGATAGTATATCCGAACGAGTTTTAAAGACCGGTGATATGATGACCGGCATTCTCAACATAACAACAATAAAATTACCAGCGTGGGAGAACCAACATATAATCTCGACGCCGCAACAAAAAAATACGTCGACGATAACAACATTCCAATGACAACTTCGTTGTCGACGATCAATGATGGAATGACCACACTCAAAACTGATTTTACTAATCAAGTACAACTGTTTCTGAATTTTCGCAGAAACGTAAACTGAACCGTTAATGAATTTTTTGGAAGTCCACCAACCGTTGACATAAAACTCGCCGACGTTAACGTGAGACTCAATGATATCATCAGTGGAATTCCTAATATCGTTAAAAAAAACTAACCTCGTTAAAATTCCTCACGCACAGATCAACAATATCGTATACACAGTATCATCAGGATCATCAACGTAGACACCGAGCGATAACACTATCAAACATACCGCAATGGTTACTGGTGTGTACAGTCTGTCCGTGTTCAGCTCTGCAAAATATAGGATATTTACTACATATCCATGGCGTCATTCAACTGATAATTTTTCTGGAACTGTATCTGTAGTGTTAAATAAGGATACCGAAGAAACTTTTATACTGGAACCGTCTGATAAAAATTAACCGCAGCGTCTTACTGGTGGTGTCTTGAATTCGTCGCTGAAACACCTCAAGCAATTATTTAATATAGTATAATGATCGACGCTAACCAACACAGATACAATCAAGTATGTGAGTGTCAAACCAAACTGAAAAATATCATCGACGAGTACAGCGCAGAAGTAAAAAAATATCGCAGACGCGCAGTTGTCATCGACGTAGTTGTTTATTTGGCATCTGCGATCATTGCGTCGTCTGGTGTAATTTTGTCCTAGGTAACGATGACGTCACCGGCAGTAGCAATAATTTGTGTTTCATCCGCGACAACAATCGCTGGTGTTCTTAATATTATTGCAAAAAAATATCGACGTGTACAAACGTGAAATTACACGAGTACACGTTAAAACTGCACGCGTCAACATTAGCGTACTCGAAGTTATCGTTGATTTCGTCGTTCCTCAACGACGGTATAATTACCGACAACGAGTTCACAGAAATAATTAAGATTTACAACGAGGCATTAGAACCAGAAAAAAATCCTGATTGTTCACCAGGAAAGATGGAATTATAATTAGTAGATAGAAATTGATAATTAAATAATGTCGTCGTCGCAAGAACTACTACAACAGATCGTCACCAAGAAAGCACAGCTGAAAACAACGATGATATCAACCAGTTCAACTAATCCTGAATTTAGTGTTGTTTTTCCAACTGCAATTACAGCAAAAGAAATAGCACTAGCACAATTACTAGTTTATTATAGTTGGCAAAATATCAGATCAAAATCATTCGGTGGATTACAACCAAACAACTCATTAGTATTTGCAAATAAAAATAAACCAGATGGAACTCCCGATTGGCAACTTGTTAGTATTCCCACGGGCAGTTATCAAATAGAACAGATCAACGAAGAATTCCAACGTAGAATTAAATCTATCACTGGCAAAGAATCCAAGATAGCTATTACGGTTCACGAACGAACGCTGTCATCCGCGATTGAAATTTATTTACCGGATTACGCAGTCGATATTTATCAGTCATCAATCAGCACTGTACTTGGATGGCCTGAGGTTGCGCCGGTTTATGAAGGACCACCAGAACCGACTAAGGATAAATTCCTTACGACAGAAAAAAAGTCATAAAGATTCTAGAATATCGAAAAACTTACCAATGGAAGGGTGTAATGAGACCGGGTAGAGTTGAATACTTTTATGACGGTGACAAATTATATTATGCTGAGGGGTCGGAATTTGTAGTTAAACGTGATCTGTACAACTATGAAGCTAAACATGGATTAAAAACATTTAATAAAAAGCTTTTGGAGGAACTCGCCAGCGCTCTAAAATTTGAACATAAAAAAAATACTTGATGAATTAATAAATTTATTTTCCAGTATTGCCATGCACTACATCGATGGTGTTAAACAACATATCATCGAAACTATACAACACCTGAACATGATTGCATCAGACGTCAAACACGTCAATGATACCACAGCTTTTTTTTTTTTTTTTTATAAAACTAGAATACCTGGTATAATTAATTCTGCGGGGGTAATTCCACCTCAAAAAGTTTTGATGATAATGATCAGATAAAATTAGTCAATGATGTTAAACATTTTCCAAAAGTTCTTGACGCGTGGAGTAAAGCAATCCCGCAAGCTAACATTTTATGGTACGATAACGATCGATACGGCGGAGGCAGACATGTTTCTCCGGGGATTGTAAATATAACATCAACGATCGCAGTCAGTCTAGTTTGTGACGTCGTCGATGGCAGTTATCAAGTAGATTTACAAAAATCTAATCAAGCTCAGCAAGGATACATTTTATACACATTTACCCCACAAGTCACCCCAGGGTATTTAATTGTATCCGAGCCAATCAACGTTGTTTATCTGCGTGTGCATAACCCACTATTATCGCGGGTACATTTTAAGCTTACTGATCAATCTGGACACCTTTTGGATTTACAAGGGGAATCACTGAACGTAAATATGTATGTACGCTCATAGATCTTACGTTCGTAGAAGTTACTCAACTAAAACCAACAAATTTTGATAGTGTATTTACACAACTAAAACCAAGAAATCTGATCAAATTTCACAAATTTTGATAGGGTATTTGCATGAATAAATCAAGAAATCTGAACAAATTTCATAAATTGTATTATTAGAATAAAAAATAATTTTATATTTCTGAGAAATCCGGGGTATCTTGCGATCACAGATCTCGAGTTTGTGCAACAAAAAAATAAATTATTCTGATTCTTTTTAGAAATAAATGGTTTAGTTGTCACTACATTCACTTTCACTATGGGACGAGTAACACTCGTCTCTGTCTCCAGTAACTCTTCTGCGGCTTTACTCGCTGTCATAATCTCGTTCAGTTGTCTTATACGAGCATTTACTCGTTTTATTGTTTCGTATTCGTGAGATAATTTTGACCTAATTTTTTCGATTGAACTTCCAAGAGGAATAAATAATTTTACCTGATCATCTGTAACTGTAGCCACCGACTGTAACATTGCCTGCTGAATCAACTTTACAAATCTGTAATCGGATGGTAGTGTATGCCTGTTCTCGGATTTTCGAAATTGTAATGATTGAAAATCACAAATAATTTTTTCAAGATTAAGTTCATCAGAAATTTTTATACCGTCATGTTGTAATTGCTTAATGGCAACAATAACAACATTAATATTTTCTTGATTCATTATATAATAAATATTTATTTAAAATTAAAATTAAAATCTGAATCAGAATTAGTATATTAATAAAAATAAAATAATAAAAATAAAACTAAAATATTAATAAAAAAATATTTCTGAAACTGAAAATAAACATTTACAAAAACATATAATCACACTACAACCCTATGTGAACTCCTAGCTTCACAAACGACATCCTAGCAAGCTCAGGGGCATTGGAATCAATCCCCATGTGAACTCCAAGAGTGCCAAACGACATCCTAGCAAGCTCAGAGGACATTCGAAATTAGACGAAACACAATCCCATGTGAACCCTAGATTGCCAAACGACATTCTAGAAGGTTCAGAGGGCGATCCGGACAGCACGTACACATACACATAAACTTAATTCTAACTTATCTCTAGGAATTAACTAACTTATCTCTAGGGACAACATACACATAAACTTATCTCTAGGGACGGCACATACACAAACGGGGCCTTCTCTACGTTCAACATCATGTACACTCTCCCTCCATAATCAACCCCAGGGAGTGAAAAAGTACACCCACCACGTGGTGACATTGTGGGAGAGTGTTTTTTTTTCTGTTGACGTTCGAGGGCTGGCGAAGCCCCAACTATTAAGAAAAATTTGGCATCATACCGTTCCATCGACAATGTGTCTGCCATGGGAATCGAACCCCAGGCCTCAGTATCAGAATCTAACATTCTTAACACTGTACCATGGTCCCATTCTTACAAATACAATGTTCGGAAATTACTATAAAGTTACTTGTGCGATAGCAAGGTAACTTAGGTAAACTGCAGTAATAAATCTACACACACGTTTCAGCTGAATAAAATGCAGTGTAATTTCACACACGTTTCAGCTAAATTGTAGTGTGGATTTAATTTCACACACATTTAAACTGAATACAACGTGGACATAAAGTACCACCGGATGTATAGGAAACAGATGTTGTTGCGTGACTGTAAGATCTAAAAATAACTTACTGGAATTTCACATAAACCTACACACGCTTAACTTAATGAATTTGCACGCAAAATGATCGGAATTTATAAACCCTCACATGTAGCACAGCCAACAAAAACAGAGTTAAAATACAACTTATGGAGGGTAAATATCCTTCAAATCACTGACTACAAACAAAAAATAAGAATCGCTACAGTAATGTAATGTCACGCAGTAAAAAGCAAGACAACTGCGCAGTTATTCTATCAGCGATGACAGAGTTATCTCGCTTAATCATTAAAAAGTTGACGCGTACTGAAATGTGATCTCTGTTCGAATTTCTTTGAAAATGCTGATTTAGTTATATTATCTGCGACATGTTTTACTGAAGGGGGGATAATATCAAAATATTTAGCAGCTGCATTTATTGATGGAAATATTATTTTTTCGCCTGTCTCTACATTTGTAGATTTAACAGCCCTCTTTCCAACCATTTTGTGTATTCCGGTCTCATCAAGTCAATTCTGCCTTTGCGTAATGGCTTGCAAATTCGATAAAGAATTATTTTTCCGATTTCGATCAATATGATCGATCACAAGGTCGTTTTCGATCAGTCCATGAAAACATTCGAGCACGAATGTATGAGATAAATATCTTTCTTTCCTCAGCATTAAATCTGAGATAACCAGTATTATCAACAACACCAACTTGGTTTTTCAGTCGACAGTTTCTGATGATACCATCACGAGATGCTTCATAATTTTTGATGATGGGATGTTTCACAAATTCATTTTGCTCCATTTATATACTAATATTATTTGTCTAAATTGTTATTTTGAAAACCTGGCGAGATAGTCTTCGGCGGTTTTTATAGGAGACTCTACATTTTTTTTTCATAATATCGTTTCAGCTCTCTGTATCTTTTACCACCGCATTGTACACATAACCGTGTTTCTTCTCTGACTCCAACACCGCACCGCAAGCACGGTTTTGGTCCTACACTTCCACGCCGAAAACTTTGCATGTTGTAACCACAGAATTCATTTACGCATGCGCGGTTACGCGGTATTGTAAATCCTATCATTAACCAAATGCATTTATTGTTTGCTTGAATCATTATATGTATGTATATATATATATATATATATATATATATATATATATATATATATATATATATATATATATATATATATAAAATTAAAGTTTACTTAAACACATATTTGCCTTAATTATAAGATGGAGGAATTCACGAGATTATCTGCAATTAAGTCTTCCAGAGCTAGATTTGATCTTGACAAATAACTACCAAAACCAAAATTTAGTTTTTCGATGCAAGATTTGGCGCTGATGAACAACGGTATAACTGATCGTATCAACGAAACCAAGAAGGAATTTCGCGACGATGGTGCAGCTCATGCGTGGTCAACATTTAGAATCATGAATAATATCGATGGTAGAATGACTAACAAGCGAGCAAGAAACATCATTAACTACTTCGATGATCAGCGATATTTTATTCAGATAAAATTTATTGTGCAGACAGATGAAGAAGTTTGGATTATCCGTGACAAACGTGACCCTGTCCACGTGACCGTTGAAAGTAGCATCCTCACATTGAATAAAAATTCCAGACCAGGTACGCTAACCGGCATTAACAAATCATATTACGAGCGAGCGTATCCTGTGACTGCAATTGTTTATGCACTATATCCGTTAAATGATAAACCCAATGTGGATGATCTTGCACCGATGAAACTGTCAATGATAAATTGTGTATCTGAGCGAGTTACAGAACAATTCGCAGCAGCGATACGTGGAAACGGTTTAACGGATTTTCGACGTGAAAAAATTAACACATGGGCAGAAAAAGTTAAAGATACCGGAGCGTCTATCAGCGACGTTGCCGAGTTAGAAAAGCGATTAAGATTTCAGATTAGGGTGAAGACATTAACCAGATAGATTTTATACGCGCCGAAATACACAAAAAATGGAACTCCGATAACAATCATTGATCATAACGCGCATGCATGGATGTCAGCGGTGATGATATTTCCACGAAAGAGAACAATTAAATTTTACAACGGCTTTATATTTGATTCAATTAAAAATATTAGTAAGAGTGATCCTGTATCCGTGTGGCTATTTTGAAGCGTCGATGATGGCAATTACGATCAGTTTGTAAGGCCTATCGGAGAAATTTATCGTGCAGAATCACTCCACGAAGAAATGAAAAATCTTGCGCTGAAATACACGAAAGATGATAATGTTATCGAGCAATTACTGAATAACTGTTTTACCGTTCCATCAGTTGCTGCCCACTTTGCTCAGGAGAAAAATTCATGGAAACCTACAAGATCGGAATTTCTCGTTGATGCACATTAGCATTGCGGACACGGCCGATTATGGAATACCGAGTACGATTATAGCGACGTTATATCAGTTGATATGGTAGCGTGTTATCCTGGAAGTTTTCTTGGATACGGACAGTGTTCTCGATATTTTAAAAGATTTGGTCATCCAACACACGAGATGACAAGAGTTGCAATAAATGGACCTTTGCCAGATTTTGATCTGACTGGATTCGCCTGCTTGGATTCATTTGAATTTGCACGAGATCTTCATCCGATTGTTTATGTGTGGTTTGGAAGACATTTCTGTGAAAAACACTGGGTTCCTATTGTGTTGTTACGATATATGATTGATGTAAAAATATTAATATCGTTACGTGCAAGTGGCGCGATAATATCGTATCGTCCGCAGAAACAGGTTTGGTTGCCAGAACCCGATAAATTTGATGTAGAAAGTGATGTGAGGGAAAAATTTCCTAACCTCGACAGCGATGAAGTTGTTAAACTCGTCAAATTTGTATCCGCTTACAACAAAGAAAATAATGAGAAAGTTGCAAAAGAAAAATAATAGGTATGTTTACTCAGGGTGGTGCATATAATCCTAAACGAACGTGTACGAGGTTGATCATGGACGATGCAGAACTCGATTTTATAATTGCTGATACAACGGAGAGAAATATGTTTATAAACGGAAATGATGTTTATTTATCGAACGGAACTAAATTAGGTACGATTGTGAGTTATATTGATGGTGAGTCACCGCAGTTTACTCATTTAAGATCTTCGATGCTCGCGTACGTTTCAATAAACTTATTATCGATGATAAACAAATTTATTGATACCGCGGTTAGAGTTGCCACGGATTCATTTTATATAAATAAAAAATATCTGGGTTTGCTAGATGGATTACTTGGCACTGGTGAATGGGGATCATGGAGAATAAAACGCAAAAATATACATGATTAATCTGGATCTGCCGACGTTGAAATTATGGAAAAATATTACAAAAATAACAATCAAATACCAGCATCGACAGCATCATCTGTATATGATCCTATAGCAAGACATAAAACCGTATATTTAAATGGAGGTTCTGGTAAAACAACACGTGCGATTGAATTATTCAAAAACACACACATGATTGTGCTAACACCCACACACAGACTCGCCAGAGAAATGACCGAACGGCGAGTGAAATCTCAAACGTATCATAGTTTCTTTAGATGGTGTGGAGACGCGTGGACTCCATCGCGGATGGGTGAGAAATATATTCCCAAGATTATTATCTGAGATGAAATTTGTAAGGTTTCGTTGGATACATTACAAATGTTCCTTGATTGGTTATTGACGAAAAAAACTGCTGTGATAATGTATGGCGATCATGGTCAACCACCACCCTTTGTTGGACAGTCTCCACACGAATGGTTAAAATCATTTGTGGATTATTACGAAGAAATAACTGATGATCATAGAACTTTTGATGAACTGCTGAAGAATTTAAAAAGTTAATCAGACTGCAGCCAGATAGAATACAGTGCGAAATAATGCGTGGAGTAATTCCAGAAACTACGATGAATGATTTTTGGAATTTGTGGAGACCAAATGATTTGTTAGTTCCAAGTAGAAAGATAGCCAAAGATACACTGCAAGAGAAATTATTCCTGCGGCACAAGGAAAGATTTTCAAGTCTACCTGTTCCACTGTGTTATCTACCAGCAGATACCAGACAACAGAATACTGAAGTTGAAATTCCGGGTTGTGGTAAACAACATCTTGTACTAAATGATATTGTCGCAGTTCCTGTCAGTGCTGTCACTGGCTCGTTGAGCACGAGTAAAACTCCATGGACGTTAGGATACTCTATAACGATTCATTCATCACAAGGATTAACTATTTCTGATACAAATATTTGGATTATTGATGATCGGATCGAATGGTCAAATTTAGTTTATCTCGCGGTGTAGTCAGAAGAATATCTCAGCTTCACAGGGTTATTATGGATTGCGTAATCACCGAAAAAATCACTGATGATGTAAATAACGACTTCGTCGTCATCAAGGAAAAATTATCTGGGTATCGACAATCTGACAAAAAAATATAACCGCCACTTTGATCTCGACGTTGAATTTATCATGACACTGAAACAACAACAGAATAATCACTGTACAAGTTGTAACTGTAATATGTTGTAGCAGTATTCGAATAATAATCCAAGACAGTTTACCGCTCATAGAATTAATACTAGTCTTGGTCACACACGCGAAAATGTGATGCTGACCTGTCTTGAATGTAATCGACGTAGGGGTGCCAGTTTACAGAAGTGAACGCGGTGGTAATTGTGCATCTTCAGGAATTACTTGCAATTATTCACGTACAAATCCACGTTGAGGAGCAGTTGAATCCAGTCTGTAGATTGCAGGTCTACCTGTGGATCTAACCACGCTGAAAATTTTATGTGTGGTCACACTCCAGATAGGATCAGTTGCTCTTTTTCTACCCCCTTCGAGTTCACCGGGTTCATATAAATATCTGACACTCACATTACCTAACACTGGCTGTTTTGAAAAGTCACGTCGTTGTACAGTATATGTTCCTTTGTAATTGCATTAATAGGTTTCATAGAAGTTACACGAGTAATTTCATTATTTAACGCAGCTATCACACTTGGTAATCTTGCAACTCATTCGCGAGATCTCGTATCTGCCTGAATTATTTCCTTCGCATACTGGTATCCAAATAATCTCTTAGCAAGTGTTCGATTAAATCGTTTAACGATTGCCTGATCGCGATGAATTGTTGTATGCCCTCGTCTGATATTAACATTATGTTGCTTCATCAACGATGATACTGCACCAAGAAATTCTTTGCCAGGATCAGCCTGTAGCAACTGTAGCCATCGCAGAACATCACGTTGATAAATTCGTTCAAACGCAGATGCACCTTCAGTTGCTGTTTTAGCTGATAACGGTTCTGCTTTTTTATATCTACTTGCAACGTCAACGACAGTTAACGCGTATTTGTATATACGTGATCGCCGTCTACCAATTTTAATAGTATCGTGTGGTAAAAACAAAATATCTGCATGATGAACTTCATTAGGAACGCTGACATCAAAATGCGCGTACTGAATTTTTTTAGGTGATGGTAGATAGATTTGCCATATTGCCTGTCGTGCTAACCAATTTGCAGCAACAACACATGAGACTTTTGCTGCTTCAGCAAGTTTACTAATTGCTGCTCTGCCTCTCCAGTATCCTCTTGGACTATAATAAACCGATTCCATATTATGATAATAATCATTTGATTAATTACCAGCCCCTAGGATTAGTTTACCTTTCATCGCAGATTTTACTAGAAAACTAGCAAGCTTTTCTCTGAGAGATTTATCAGGTATAGAATTTAACGCATGAATCAATTTTACATCTGCAAGATGTCGTTGTTGTAAATCTTTGCTTTTATACGCAACATCATGAATATGACATGCTTGATCAATTGCGTGTATTGGATCCTCTCCAGGTTTTGGTTGGTCTTGGTTATCGAGTCGGATATCAAGTCGAGTTCCAGGACCACAGTAATTATAGCCAGGCAGATGTTTCTCACCAGGGTATTTAGCCCATGGAGTTCCTGGTAATTTTCCCAGCGAAGCAGCAATGTCACCGCCGGTTTTTGTTTTCGACGAAATAGATCTAAATTTTTTGTGCCACATCGCTCACATTTACCTGTAAAAGCACGTTTTTTATTTTTAGTTGTCACTGAAGTTAATCCACTGGTGGACGTGGGTGCTCTGCATCGAACACAATATAGATCCATGATATAAATTAGTATGGATATAATTAACTTCTCAGCGACACAAGCGTGTGAGACAGTTAAACATCATCCAGCACTACCGAATTCTATAAGGATAAGAATAATTGGACCATCTGGAAGTGGTAAAACACAGTTGCTACTTAATCTGATAATGAGATGGCTCAAATGGGATAAGTTGTACTTAGTGGCACCATCGGTAGATGACCAGCGATGTTATGAAGTACTTAAGAATTTTAATGAAAACGCAGCGCCCTTGACCGAAGATGGTAATGATGTTATCGACTTTATCTCCGATATCAATGATGCACCATCCATAGATGACCTTGACGGGGATATTAACAATTTAGTAGTATACGATGATGTTATGCTGGACAGATAAACAAATCCAGCTCGGATATTTTCCCGAGGTAGACATAAAACACAGACGCGATTTATGTTACCCAGCGGTATACACAAATACCAAAAGTGATCAGAGATAACTGTAATATTTTAGTTGTGTTTAACGGGATCGATACACATACGTTACGAAACATTCATCAAACTTGGTGTTCAAGGGATATGGACATGATTAAATTCAAAAACTTCTTTGCACAAGCTCAGGTTACCCCGTTTGGATTTAAAACGATAAATTTACATGATCCTAGGTCAAGGTATCGTGGTGGTCTCGATAAAATTTTTGGTTAATTACCGGCAGCAGAGAGGCCGACGACAACAAGTGTGTGAGCTCGTCGCAACGAACACGTCTAAAATTTGAAAACAATAATTAGCGCGGGGTGACAAAAAAGTTAATTGGATATGTTTCCCGTTGTATGGAAATATGATCGGTTAACAGCTTCGGTTTACGATTATTGACCTTATTTTTCAGTCTTCGCAGAACCCTTATTTTTGCAAACGGACCCCTCTAAAAAAGTTGTAGGGTTCAGTCTCTCTGCTGCTGAGAGAGAGAGAGAGAGAGAGAGAGAGAGAGAGAGAGAGAGAGAGAGAGAGAGAGAAGCTGTCGAGATACAAGTTGATGAATATGCAGAACTAAACTTACTTGTTGATGGAAACGGCTGTCCTGTGTATTTATTTACCCGTATCAAAATAGTTATCTAATCACTCACTGTTTTTATTTCCTTCAAATATATAAACTTACTAGAGGTCCTCAGAATGTAGCTTTCAACAACAAACCAGCAGAGTCCACTGTTACAAATGGGAAGTTAAATGTGTTTTAATGCAATTATATGCGTCATCTTCAGCCTTCCGAACTTTTATTTGATAGTCACTGAAGTACTAAGAAGAAAGTTTCAAGTGCGTTATAATTTCAGTTTTGTTTCAATTGTTTACAGTGTAGGACGAAACCCTGAAAAAATCTGCTATTCATTATGTCAAACACCCCCTCCCTTCTATCCACTCGTCAAATCTTGGTATACAGTGAGACGTGATGTGGATCCGTTTCTTTGATTGAGGATAGTTTCCATAATAAATAATCCTGATAATAAGCTCTTACACATAGAGAATAATGAAGCTGTTATTAGTTGTTTACATACATGAAATAAATAAATAAAAAAGACAATCAGGTCAAGCAGAAATCAACTCAGTTTTGGACAAGGTCAGGTACAGAAAACAATGTTACATTATTTCTTTTAAGGAATTATTGTACAAATGTGCGAATTTCAATGGAAACAGGAATATAAACACGTCGGAATAGTTTATTAACCTCACTATCGAATCATAATAAATCAGTGGAAATGTTAATAATTTCACTATCGAATCATAAAAATCCGGTGGGAATTGTATATTAGTCTCTGTATCATATCACTGTATCAGAATGAAATTTTGTGCAAAATCCAATTGTGAGTACTATCAGTGAAGATAAAAGAACCCAAACTTTCCGTTGTAGAAGTTCTTCAGCAGATGTCCCTTTATATTAATTTCTTGTTTTATCTGACACGTATTTTTTACCTGCGGAGCACATCGTCAACTTGAAAGAATTTGTATTATCAGCCATTATTAAAACATTTATTCCAGATTCTTGAGGATACGCTGTCTGATGATGATGATGATCGTCTACAGCAAGAACTGTTTTAAATATTTACGTTCGATTTATTAATGACAGCTGCCATTACCATTAAGAGTTGCAATGCTGATAGTGTCAAATGTAAACACGCACAAAAATGTTTCATGTAATGAATAGCAGGAATGGAAAGAATTTGCCGTCTACTGGATTTGATATTTGGAATTAATAGTAGGCATGGAAAAAAACTTGATTCGATTTTTTCTCATCTTTGTTTCTCTTTTCACTCACATCAATATATTCTATATCACAATGGATGGAAAACTGTCTGGATATCAGCACTCCCTGTCCTTGACATACCCTATACACAGGGTGCTTTTTTGCAGTGATTTTTGACGGAATGTCTGTAAAGCTTTGACGCAATGTCTAACTTATTTATATTTTGGGGTTAATCAACTATGTACAATGTATCATTAGCCATATGAATGCTAACATGTTATTCCTTTACTGAGAAATGGTAAAAATATGTGTCAAATATCTATGTTAGAGAAAGATCCACTATAAAACATACTAGAATGTCAGAGAACAGCTCAAAACCTCACTCTGTGACTCTCGCTCTCTACGTTACTTATCAAAAACATTTGCACTTAGGTCTTCCTGCGAGTTGCTGTACCGTTACGTAAAAATGTGAGGGAAACTAGTCACGCACAAAAGTAGTACGTAAAAACTTAACAAAATCTTGGGTTTAGGTTGTTAGTGAATCGGTGCCCAGGTGAACTTTGCTTACACGCATTCCTATTGCAAATACAACTGCATATGTCGCACGTGAACTGCAGAATTCTTTTTAATCCGAACATTTGGGACAAGTGTGGTGAATTCAGAGAACGTGCGTTTGGATTCGTCCACGATTGCGCATTGTTACAGTGACAAAACATCCACGAGGTACCACCAATTCTTCTGGGGCTAGCGGATAATCGTTACGGGTGTAGGGAAGCTCGTCTGGATACTCCAAAATTAACTTCAAAGAAGCTTCCATGCTCGTTGCTGCTGTAGTACTCATATGCGTGTTTATGAATATCTATGTGCTCGGGATCAGTCCATTCAAACCAACCAACATACATGAACTCCTTCATTACCCGACGCTAAAGATTGTGTAAAGATACATGACTCAGCTATCTGGGACAGTGGGACTATAACCATCTATGCTAGGATTTTTTACACGAACGTATCGGATGCTTGCCATTGACATACCTCCACGGATTCAGTGCTCAACAAAAGTATGTTGGTCAATATCAAAGATAAGATAAGATAAGAATCCTTTATTTCAGACTACATAGTCCATACATCTAAATTAAAATATAGATATAAAGTGAATGAGTAGTCCCAGTCCTAATTTCGTCTTTGACAGCAATGCATCCCAAGCCATTCCAGGAGATGAAGAGCAATATGCGCGATCAAGATTGTTCTCACGCACATCGGTATCATGAAAAGTCTCAAATACACAGAGAGCAACAATAGATGGATGCGTAAATACGGATTATGATAGGCACTAACATGATGACAACTAAACACAGACCAGACATTGTTTGTATGTTCGTAATCGTTGGTAGAACTACCTTCATGAGACAACGACGAATGGAATACATCAGTCGGTGGTAAATGAGTTTCAAAAAAACTTGTTCCAAACGCTCATGTACCCGTAAGGACAGGCCCGGCCCTAGGATGTGAGGAGCCCAAGGCAGCATGCGGGGCCCAAGGCAGCAAGCGATGAGCGCGGGGCCCCAAGCAAGAAAACTGCATTGCGGAGAAGCGCAGGGTCCAAGGCGGTTGCCTCGTTCGCCTTGCCCTAGGGCCGGGCCTGCGTAGGGATAGATTACTTTGCGTTTGTGTAAACCAACTGTTCCACCATACGCACCACCGTATCGGTTGGTGATTTTGAATCGATCAGTATCATTCGCTACAAGGTTGTTCACGAATTTATCTAGGCTGGAATTGGGAAACTGCGGTAAGTCAATAAAATGCAGTTACCCAAGCCTAAAGTTCATGTAATTTTCGATCAGATTTCGTTCAAGCGTAAATCAGGTTAAAGTACCTGTAATCCATCGTACAATCAAACTTCAACTAAGACTCTGTTTACGTTGATGTCCAAAAATCACAAACCTTTTGTGCAACTTATACATATAATCCATGCTGACTATTCTTTGATTAAATAGATCTTTCGTACATATCATATAATGCCAGCTGTCCCCCTTCTTCGTCATTGAATTTTTTTTGTATTCTTGAAATCGGTGGGCATATATGCCTTTATAATGTCAAAAGCATATTGTTAATTAAATTATCCTTGATCTCCACTGCTGCAACATTTACTATATTCGCTAATTACACCATCTTTAGAGACATTACTGTTCACTTGATCCACGATGGATGATCATCATTTCATCTACAATCGATGGTATACTCCATGTCAGCTACTTCATTTCTCCGCATAATATCAAACACTGATTTTAAACATTTTTTTTTCTCAGAAAATTGGTCAAGCCGCAGTCATTGCGCTTCCAAGATAATTCCTACTTTGATCACTTATCAAAAGGCTTCGTATATGCAACTGAAAAATCGTACATCGTCTGAACCTCTGAAAAAACTGTATGTGATCTAAACTAAGCAAATGAAACAGAGATTTAACCTTTCGTAACCTTAGAAACCCTTCATTACTCCAGCAATTTAATCCCAGAATTGGATCTACTCAAAATTATTTTAAGATACTGTATGCATCAATCTTAATTTGTTACAATTTAAATAATAAATGCCACGACTATTGTTCAATATCATTCTGACACAATCGCTGCGAAATATATTGTAGCCATACTATTCTCATGCAATATATTGCATAGAATTATAACCACAATAAATATAAAATATTCTCATAAGGGATATATTCTCTGAATTATATTCTGACAGTCTCTGTATAATATATTATATAAAATGGTGTGTGATCAATATTAACAGTGGTAGGCAGCTACAACTATGCACCGACCCCAATATATTAACATTACTTGAGGATCATCACAGGTTAACATGTAATTTACACTCCTGTGTTAATTATGGGCAAAGATTTGGGATATTGAAGACTTTGTCCTGTAGTAGTAAACAAATACTAAAAGCCCTATATCGATACCACTATGTTCACCTCTGATGAGTCTACACAGAGCTTGCCGTGTGTGTGTGTGTGTGTGTGTGTATATATATATATATATATATATAGAGAGAGAGAGAGAGAGAGAGAGAGAGAGAGAGAGAGAGCTTTAATGCAACTCTGAAATCTGAAATTCTTTAAGGACCAAACGCCTAAGCATCGAGCTTCAGGAGCCTTATAGTACAGTAATCACCTTTCATTACAGTCATCTGTTCATCAGTTCATTCTGCCATTTGGTAGGTGAATTGCCTATTGCAATTGTTTGTTTTGTTCAGGGACCTCAACCTTTGACTTAAAAAATGACAAGCTTCTTCATGAACCTAAGTGCAAGCCATCCACCGAGTTTAGTCTCGGTCTGTGATGTAGAACTAATGTTATTGTGCAGAAACCAATTTTCTAACAGTCACTGCGACCTTGACCTATGACCCCAATGCCACCAAACTTCTTTTTTTCACCATTGATAACCTTCCAAAAAGTGCTTTTGAGGTATGTGATGTAGAACTAATGTTATTTTGTCGCCATCATTTTTGTCCTTTTTCGTCACAGTGATTTAGACCTTGCATCTTCAAAATAAGTGCAGTCTTTCCTTGCACCAAATGCAAGCCGTCCAAAAGATTTGGTAGTTGTAGATGGTGGAACGATTTATGGCGGAGAAAAGATTTATGACAGGTAAAGGTTGCAGATATATAACAAAATCAAGATAATATAACATTCTTTTTGTTTGCCTAATGTCAAGCGGATCCTTGCTACGCAAGCATTGAGGTAGGACAACTCAACTTGTCCAGCATTATCTTGGTGTCTGACCTTATTAATATTGCTAAATTAACGTTTTATTGAAATAATTTAATAAATGTTGGAGTGAGTGAGTGAGTGAGTGAGAGATTTAGATTGTTAACATAGCTTTAACAATTTTTCAGTCATATCGCTACGATGTCTGCAGTGTGACAGTTTATAGTGATGTCTAGCACTGGGGCATCATGTCGCAAACATGTGGCATGATGTCCCACCCAGTCACATTATCCTGACACCAGGCCGACCAGTCCTAACACTAACCTCTTAATACTGAGCGCCAAGCGAGGCACCTGTTAGTACCATTTTTTGAAGTCTTTGGTATGATTCTGTCGGGGTTCGAACCCGCGACCTCCCGCATCTGAGGCTGACGCTCTAACCACTAGGCCACCGGGGCGGTCAATAAATGTTGGAAGAATTTCTCTAGGAATGGCTAGTGTACAACAGGAACAAAAAGGAAATACTTAAAAGCATTAAATTTAAAATATGCGAAGCTGAATTAGAAATGCATTTAAAAAGAAAATGAAATTATAACATCCTCAAACTGCTTTCACTGAGCATTCTGACAGGGATGCTGAACTTTGTGAAATATGTTTAATTGTTCACCCAAATGTATTACACTAACAGTTGTTAAAGCACCCAAATGTGTTACACTAACAGTTGTTAAAGCACCAAATGTGTTACACTAACAGTTGTTAAAGCGCCAAATGTGTTACACTAACAGTTGTTAAAGCAGGCATACCCCATTCCTACTGGAAGCATTATCAAAACTAAAAAATACACAACTTTAATCCATGAATGACGTTGATGCCCTAAAGCTATTTACAAGGCTTTAAAACAAGTATCAGTAGTAATAGGGGTTACCGTAGCGTCAATGGGAATTAGCATTACAGCCCCCCCCCCCCCGGGCCCGTATAGCGTCAAGAAATAAAAGCACACCCTGGGCCTGTATAGCGTCAATGGAAAATTGGGTAGAGTGACTAGCACACCCTGGGCCTGTATAGCGTCAATGGAAATTGGGTAGAGTGGCGACTAATATACTGTGGGTTTGTATAGCGATAAGCGACAGGTGGCATGACGTCACACTGGTAACAATGTAGCAAAAAGAGAAGTACTGTGACGTCAGGCTACCTGAGAGAGGGCTATAGACAAACACGAATCAAGAGCGTTCGTGTTTTTTAGTAGAGGAAGGATTTTATATATTCGTTTAGGGTGGAGACAAAATGAAATTTAAGATCTTTTCGAGGCATTGGAAGTGGCCCTGAAAAGGGCCGTTGTTTGTTATGTGATGTTAACACCATTCCGTTAACATACAGGACATCGCATAGGTCTTCTTTTCTTCCTCAAATTTCTCAAAGTTTGTCTTAAACTGTGTCTCACTTCTGGTCCGTAGATGAGAGTCCGCTTAAGACAGCCTTGTCTTTCCACATAACATCTTCTTTTCCAAATAGTGGCACCGGTGATCCGGATGACAGTCCATTTTGTTTTCACATACATGGGTAAGTCTGTACGGAACAGCATTGAGGATACCAAAGTAGAGGATTCTACGTCGATCAACATCTTCTCTGTGACGAGAACAGGTGAAGGGAATGAAGTGAACCGCGTTTATTTATAGTGGAAGACCGGATCGAAACGGATTGAAAGGGTTCACCAATCCCAACACGCGTTACAAAATTCAGTCACTTCGCGGAGTCTGTCTTCCAATCCGAAGAGAGCTACCTGTGACGTCACATTTCCTATATAGGCACACTAGCGTCTGTGCGCAGTGAATCGATGCGGTATTGTTTTGTGAAACATGACGGAACCTAAGAAGACAATGAATTGGGGTGCACCGGCTGTGGAGACGAGAAGTAATGGTATAGCAGCAGCTACCAAAGTGAACACAGTGCTACTTCCCGAAGAGGTTGATTTCAACTGGGATTTAGTAGATTTTTTATCTTCTTCCCAAGAATTTGTTCCGGTATCAGTACCTTCGCCACTTTCTCCTTCTTTACCACGTGTCGACGATTTTAAACAAAGACAGAGAGAAGAATTGGAGAAATTTTTACAGCAGCAGAAAGAAGCAGAGCAAGCATTTCTTCTTGAACAGCAACAGCGAGAAGAAGAAGAGGCAAGAAGGAAACGACAGGAAGAAGAAGAAGCAGTAGAGAAGAAACAAAGTCTAGAAGAGAAGGAGAACAGAGAAAGTCAAACGGTCACGGTACTCTTGGACATTTTGGCCGAGTTAAGAAGTCTGAAACAAATGTATCAGACTTCTTTATTACGACCCAAGAGAAAAAGACCTTCCCGAGCCAAACAACCTAACCCTGTGACTACACCACAGATACCACCCCTAGTGATATCTACTAAATCATTGACAGGAGCAAGTCCACAAGTAGGCCTTGGCCGTGGCAAAGGCTTAAGGCAGTTAAAGCGAATTGATTCTCGTTCCTGAGTTTGTTCTAAGGAAAAAACAAACACTCAACAGTCCTTTTCAGGGCTACCCAATACTCTCGAAAAGAGTGACTATTCATTTTGCCAAAATCAATTAAAACTCAAAATCCCTTCTTTAACCCTATGATGTACGTGTTGTGAGTGTATGAGTGTAGGTCCTTATTATTTCTAAATAATGAAAACCAAGAGACACTTACGTTTTTTTCAGTTTGGTCTATTCTGTTACAAATTTTTTTACAATTCAATATCACAACATAACACAACACAACACTTTTAAAAAAGTTTATAGATTTCTTCTGTGTCTTTTTTCTTTCACTCTCTCTGTTTTTTCAATTTCTTCACTTTTACACTTTTTTCCTCTTCTTCTTCTTCTTCTTCTTCTTCCTCACATTTTTCTTGTCTTCTTTTCTTTTCTGTCTTCTCTTTCTGAACGTGTCGGGGTTCTTCTTTTGTCGAGGTCACCTCTGTTTCTTCTTCCTCCTTCTCCTGCTCCTGTTGTTTCTTAGGGCACTCTGAAGACCAATGTCCTTTCTCTTGACAATGATAACAGGTATCTTGACTTTTGTTTCTTTTGACACTGGCCTTGCTTCTTTGACGGTCTGGACATTCTGTAGCCCAATGCCCTTTCTTTTGACAGATATAGCAAGTATCTTGACTTTTATCTCGAAAGGAAGGAGAGTAGTCCGTCGGCTTGTCTGAAGAAAACTTTCTTATCACACCTCGCAATGCTCTAATCAGAAGTTCGATCTGTGTGGGTTCTTCCATTGTGCTGGTCGGCTTGAGAGCGAAATGAATACTGAGAGGGGAGTCACTAGCCCTTTATATATGCCCTGGTCTGACATAGATATATAGGGGTTCATGGTGTTTCACATGTAGTCATTTGACTTTTTGCCGTCAAGATGAAACGATCGCATCATTTCGAAAAGAAAGAAGAAGAAGAAAGTAAGAGGCAGAAACGTGATTTATCGCCTCGCACAGTAGCTGAAGTCTTGGCACAAATTCATGCCAGCGATTTTGAAGATGAGATGAGTGAACCAGAATCGAAGCCTAAAGAGTCTACACCAAATCAAAGTCCATTACCATCAGTAAACCCTGAAAAGTACTACCATATTCGGGAGACGGACAAACGCTCTTCCAGAAAATTTAGAACCACGGCCTACACGTACGCAGTGAAGTTTAAAGATTTCAAGTCTGACGTACCCTTGGAAAAAGCAGAAGGGTTCATCACCGATGTGTGGGATTCTTTGTTAACCACACTAAAACGGCAATGTCAAGCCAAAGAAGACGATCGCTTGAGACTTTCTATTCATCACGACAATTTGAAGTCTCCCGTTTGGATCGAGTTTAGCAGTCCAACAGAATTGACACCTTCCAAAATCATGGACAAGATTCAACACGTACAACAATCCAACGACAAATTTCACATCACGGACGGAAAAGCGACACTGTACATGACCCACGTGTCTCTTCCCCAAGGGACAGGTAAAAAAAAGTTGATGTTGGTAGACAACTTGCGTAACCTCAAGCGTAGTCTCGTCCAAATTAACAATCCAAAAGACAAGATGTGTTTAGCCCGTGCCATCGTGGTGGGACAAACGTATGCCGACAAGAACGATACGGTAGAATGGAAAAGAGCCTGGAAAACTATTCAACAATCGGACCGAGCCAAACAACGAAAAGAAGCAGAACTCCTGTTACAGCAAGCGGGGTTAGCTAAAGACACACCCTGTGGCATTCCTGAAATGCAAAAGTTGCAAGACGTCTTGGCTCCACGTTACACCTTGAAAGTTCACCCTCAAGAAGTGCGCGGACCTCTGTTGTTTCGAGGTAAAGATTTTAAAGACGGAAAATACATTCACGTCTATCATCACGACGAACATTTTGATGCCATTACCAGTATCACTGCATTCCTGGGATACAGTTATTACTGTGAGAAATGTGACTATGGCTATAACAATCGAGAGCAACATAAGCATTGCGGATCGAAATGCTCAGGATGTTTAGCTTCTACACCCTGTCTGGACGAAGGACAAGAACGAGTGCATTGCTCTGCTTGTCAGCGCACGTTTGTCAGTCCTGCCTGTTACCAACAACACCTAAAGACGCAAGGTTCACAGCAGAAATGTGCTTGTCAGCTCTTGAGATTGTGCCCTACTTGTGGACAAGGCATACGTACCAATAGTGTTAAGTTACACATTTGTCGAGGAAAGAAACGATGTCACATTTGTCGCCAAATCGTGGACTTGGAACACCAATGCTACATTCAAAAATACCATTCTAAACATGAAGAAGAAGATAATGACCAGAAGAAGAAAGGGAATTTCATCTTTTTCGATTTCGAATGCATGCAAGAGACTGGCATTCACATTCCTAATTTCTGCGTGGCTCACCGAGCGTGCGAGAAGTGTATCCAAGAGCCTATCTTGGCTCATTGCCCTCATTGCAGCAAGATTCCTGGAGGACGTGAAAAAATCTTTCGAGGACCGAACACACTAGCCGATTTTGCCCAATGGATCTTAGACCCTATCGACGAGACGTGGAGCCAAGAAGATATCGAACGTTATGGAGATTGTCATCGCCATGCCACGGTGATGGCTCACAATTTCTCGGGATACGATGGACAATTTCTGTTGAGATACTATACGGAACAAAGTG